>JBAMBR010002650.1:0-102004 GCA_037044475.1 Zaprionus obscuricornis
GACTTGAGTACAGTTTGACATGCACTTCTACAGCCTGCCGCACAAATATTTGTCGTGCCAACAACGAGTTATGTCTCTCTGCCTGTCTCTCTTTCTCTGTCTGTCTATCTACATATCTACCTATCTCACTCATTCTCTATCTATCTCTTTCTTCGTCTGTCTGTCGTTAGTTAAATTTTGCATAGAACATGCCTAGATAATGCTGCATAAGGAAGAAGTATGCAAGGACACTCGCTCTCTCTCCTCACACACACTCTCTCTCTGTCTCTCTTTCTTTCTACCTCTACTGATGCTCTCTATTAAACTTGCATTTTATGTTAAATGGCAGCTGAACGTTAAGGTTAAACTGAACATAAATTAAATGTGGCCAAGAGAGATGCAGCAACAGCAGCAACAGCGTAAGCCTGCAGCAACGTCAGCTACATTTGTAGAGCCTGCAACTGCAACTGCAATTGCTGCAGCTATCGGCAACATCAAAGACTGCCGCACGGTTGCACATGCTAACGTTTAAAATTTATCACTCAACGTGCTGCAAGTGCAACACGAATTCATAAATAATAGAATGAAGCGTACAAAAATGAAATTGAAGTTGAAGTTCACTTCGATTTCTCTTTTTTTTTTGCATTACAAAATTTCACTTTCTTTTTTCTCATATTTCTTTCTTTTATTACCAAAAAAAAATAAATAAAAAGGCAAATGGAAAAAGAAAAGTGAAAAACAGGCTAAAATATTAAATGAAGCAAGGCTCAGAATATTTTCAAGTTTGATGCTGAATATTTCTCAAGTGAATCATATACCGTTAAGCGCCAAAGGACGCAAAAAACCTTCGCAGCAACAGCAGCAGCCGCTAATAAATTTTGTCTGCAAAATGCTGTAATAAAAAATATCCGAAAAAAAGAAACAAAAAACAAAAATAAAAAAAAAAACAGACAAGGAAAAAAAACTTTTTTTTCTGCTGCCTTATGCGCGCAAACTTGCGTCGAAAATTAATCATATTAAGCCAAAAAAAAACTTGCCAACAATCAAAACTTGTGGCAACAACTATTGAAGCGTTCTCATACATACAGACACTGTATGTTAGAGCGAGATAGCTACAATAAAAGCAGCAGAGAGTAACGGCGTATATAATTTCAGATAATGTTATGAGCTATCACAGAAAGAGATAGAAGGAGTAAAAAAAACTTAGAGACTAGCAGACTAGCTTGCCAAAAAGTTTTCGCTCATTTCTCTACTCTCCAATTACTACACTGAGTAACTGCTAGTCGTGCATGCTCAATTATGCAATATATACTCTCATTGCTTTTATTATTATTTATTTGTAGCTCGTGGCAAAACTTTATATGCGATTTCGTTGTCATTTTCACAGATTTCACGGATTTTGCACATTTTCAAATTTCATTAAATGCAATTAGTGGAAAATCGCTGAAAAAAATAAATATAATAAACAAAACCAGCGAAAAACAAACTCAAACTTATTAAAAACCCATAAAAAATAATAACTGTATAAAAAAATTAACTTTCAATTCACCGAAGATTTCATACTCTGAGAAGCTTTCATTTAAAATTAAAAAAAAAATTAATTTGCGAGCGATTGTTCATATGGTGAGTATATGATATAGTTGTTCGATTTGCAGCAACCTTGGCTGATATCAGTTCGCTGTTGCTATACACAGCTTCTATAAATTTTAGACCTATAGCTTAAGAAATAAAATTGTTTTTTATACTAAAACTTAATTTTTCATCGATTGTTCCTATGGTAGCCATGTAAAATATTAGTCCGATGTGAACCTAATTTGGTTCAGATATATAAGTTGTCATTAAACTTAAATCCAATTAGTTTCAGACGGATATCTTGACCAACATAACAATTTTTCATACAAAAACTCAATTTTGGACTGATTATTCCTATGACAGCTTTGTCATATAGTACTTCGATTTTTAACAAATTGATCTGACATTTATAAGTCGCCTTGAAAATCAAAATCTATAAGTTTTAGCCTAATATCTTAACCAAGAAAAACGTTTTGCATAAAAAACTAAATTTATGACCAATTGTTCCTACGGCAAATATGTGATATAGTAGTCCTATGTGAACCTAATTTGGTTAAGATATATCAGTCATCATTAAAGTCAACTCCTATTAGTTTCAGACGGATATCTTTACCAACATAACAATTTTCCATACAAAAACTCAATTTTGGAGAGATTGTTCCTATGCTATGCAATTTTGGACAGATTATTTCTATGGCAACTATATGATATTGTAGTACGATCTGGTTCGCTCAGGCTTATACAGCTTATGGCTGTAGAGAGTATGTAATCAACGTTTAATTGAAATAACTGAAAAACTCGGAGACTAGTTATGTCTAAAATACCTTGACAAACAGACAGATCATGAATATATATATATTTTTTGCGTTCATCCAAACAAATGCAAACAAAAATAGCACTTGACATAAATTGTTTTTGTTTTTGATTTTTGTACGTTTTGCTTTTGTTGTGATTATTTGCTTTTTAGTTTTCCATTGGGACTTGTGCTTGTCTTTGACATTTTGTTTGTTTGTCTGTCTGTTTGTTTGTTTGCCTGCTATTCGCCTTTGTTGTCAACTAATTTGTTTATCCGCTGTCTAAATAACTTGAAACAATTTTAAGCACATTTTTGTTTCTCATTTCTTTCTATGCATAGCAAGAGATAGAAAAGTGAAAAAGACTTGCATCAAAAGCAATGAAAATTTCAAATTGCAAATTATTTTTATTAATTTAATTGTTATTTTGTTTTTTTCCTTTTTTTTCGTTTTTTTTTTGTTTCGTTTTGTAAATTCCATTTTTATTAACGTTAACTGTGCAAACTCTCACTATCTCGCTCTCGCATTCGTTCAGTGTTTGCTGTCAGCTGTGTTACAAGTCCATTAAAATGTCACTGTGTATTATACAGCATGAAGCTGATTTAGGCTGAGGCTTTATTGAAGTATTTGATATCTGCAACACTTGAAATCAATATGAAACTCAATTTAAAAAACAGTTTTATCTAGTTTTATTTTTTATTTTCAAGCTTTTCACATAGTTTTTTTTTCCATAGTTTTTACCGCATTTCCCTAGGCGCTTTTAGTTGCATTTAAACTTTTTGCTGCCGCAATGACAAAAATTCAGCTCAAAATAATGTTTTTTTGTTTTTCTTTTTTATGGTTTTTGCAAACAAAATACTGAGGTTTTTGCTTAAAAGTATTATAATAGTATATAGTATTTTACTATATAATAATATTGTACAAATATGTTGTCAACTTAACCGCATTAGCCACAATTTCGCATTCAAATTCAATTTCCTCATCAATGCAAAAATATTCAGTATTTAAATCTAGTTAAAATTTTGTAGCAAATATAATTATTATTATTTTTTTTTTCTTATTTTTAATACATTCTCAAAGGTATATTGAATATGCTTAGGAGTTTGGATGAACGCAAAAAATATATATATATTCATGATCTGTCTGTTTGTCAAGGTATTTTAGACATAACTAGTCTCTGAGTCTCAGTTATTTCATTTAAACGTTGATTACATACTCTCTACAGCCAAAAGCTGTATAAGCCTGAGCGAACCGGATCGTACTACTATATCATATAGTTGCCATAGAAATAATCTGTCCAAAATTGATTTTTTGTATGAAAAATTGTTTTGTTGGTAAAGATATCTCTCAGAAATTTAAGTTTCATGACGACTTATATGTCAGACCCAAATGTTAAAAATCGGACAACTATATCACATAGCTAGCATAGCATAGCATAGGAACAATCTCTCCAAAATTGATTTTTTGTATGGAAAATTGTTATGTTGGTAAAGATATCCGTCTGAAACTAATAGGAGTTGACTTTAATGATGACTGATATACCTCAACCAAATTAGGTTCACATAGGACTACTATATCACATAGCTGCCATAGGAACAATTGGTCCTAAATTTAGTTTTTTATGCAAAACGTTTTTCTTGGTTAAGATATTAGGCTAAAACTTATAGATTTTGATTTTCAAGGCGACTTATAAATGTCAAATCAATTTGTTAAAAATCGAAGTACTATATCACAAAGCTGCCATAGGAATAATCAGTCCAAAATTGAGTTTTTGTATGAAAAATTGTTATGTTGGTCAAGATATCCGTCTGAAACTAATTGGATTTAAGTTTAATGACAACTTATATATCTGAACCAAATTAGGTTCACATCGGACTAATATTTTACATGGCTACCATAGGAACAATCGATGAAAAATTAAGTTTTAGTATAAAAAACAATTTTATTTCTTAAGCTATAGGTCTAAAATTTATAGAAGCTATGTATAGCAACAGCGAACTGATATCAGCCAAGGTTGCTGCAAATCGAACAACTATATCATATACTCACCATATGAACAATCGCTCGCAAATTAATTTTTTTTTTAATTTTAAATGAAAGCTTCTCAGAGTATGAAATCTTCGGTGAATTGAAAGTTAATTTTTTTATACAGTTATTATTTTTTATGTGTTTTTAATAAGTTTGAGTTTGTTTTTCGCTGGTTTTGTTTATTATATTTATTTTTTTCAGCGATTTTCCACTAATTGCATTTAATGAAATTTGAAAATGTGCAAAATCCGTGAAATCTGTGCAAATGACAACGAAATCGCATATAAAGTTTTGCCACGAGCTACAAATAAATAATAATAAAAGCAATGAGAGTATATATTGCATAATTGAGCATGCACGACTAGCAGTTACTCAGTGTAGTAATTGGAGAGTAGAGAAATGAGCGAAAACTTTTTGGCAAGCTAGTCTGCTAGTCTCTAACTTTTTTTTACTCCTTCTATCTCTTTCTGTGATAGCTCATAACATTATCTGAAATTATATACGCCGTTACTCTCTGCTGCTTTTATTGTAGCTATCTCGCTCTAACATACAGTGTCTGTATGTATGAGAACGCTTCAATAGTTGTTGCCACAAGTTTTGATTGTTGGCAAGTTTTTTTTTGGCTTAATATGATTAATTTTCGACGCAAGTTTGCGCGCATAAGGCAGCAGAAAAAAAAGTTTTTTTTCCTTGTCTGTTTTTTTTTTTATTTTTGTTTTTTGTTTCTTTTTTTCGGATATTTTTTATTACAGCATTTTGCAGACAAAATTTATTAGCGGCTGCTGCTGTTGCTGCGAAGGTTTTTTGCGTCCTTTGGCGCTTAACGGTATATGATTCACTTGAGAAATATTCAGCATCAAACTTGAAAATATTCTGAGCCTTGCTTCATTTAATATTTTAGCCTGTTTTTCACTTTTCTTTTTCCATTTGCCTTTTTATTTATTTTTTTTTGGTAATAAAAGAAAGAAATATGAGAAAAAAGAAAGTGAAATTTTGTAATGCAAAAAAAAAAGAGAAATCGAAGTGAACTTCAACTTCAATTTCATTTTTGTACGCTTCATTCTATTATTTATGAATTCGTGTTGCACTTGCAGCACGTTGAGTGATAAATTTTAAACGTTAGCATGTGCAACCGTGCGGCAGTCTTTGATGTTGCCGATAGCTGCAGCAATTGCAGTTGCAGTTGCAGGCTCTACAAATGTAGCTGACGTTGCTGCAGGCTTTTGCTGTTGCTGCTGTTGCTGCATCTCTCTTGGCCACATTTAATTTATGTTCAGTTTAACCTTAACGTTCAGCTGCCATTTAACATAAAATGCAAGTTTAATAGAGAGCATCAGTAGAGGTAGAAAGAAAGAGAGAGAGTGTGTGTGAGGGAGAGAGCGAGTGTCCTTGCAGTACTTCTTCCTTATGCAGCATTTCTGGCATGTTCTATGCAAAATTTAACTAACGACAGACAGACGAAGAAAGAGATAGATAGAGAATGAGTGAGATAGGTAGATATGTAGATAGACAGACAGAGAAAGAGAGACAGGCAGAGAGACATAACTCGTTGTTGGCACGACAAATATTTGTGCGGCAGGCTGTAGAAGTGCATGTCAAACTGTACTCAAGTCTTTTGCGCGCAACTAAACTAAAGGATGACAGGACGAACGCTGCGAAAGGACATAATGCCGTTGAGTTCGTTCGTTCGCTCGTATAATAAATATAAACAAAGTGACAAGAGTAGCAGTACAAGAAGAGAAGACGCACTGCACAACAACATTCCAGCAACATTTGCCGCATTTCAGTTGCAATTTCATTGTGTAAACAACAACGTTGTATATCTATCTCTTTCACTCGTACTATTTGTTCTTAAAGCAATTCTGCTTTAATATTCAATTTAGTTTTTTATTTATTTTATGCATAGAAATTGTGAAATAAATGTGAAATATAAACAATTAGCTTTAAATATTTTCCATAAGACTAAAAGAATTTCTTTTAAAATTTTAGTTCAATTATTTAAATAAATTAAATAAGTTTTATAAATATTTATTAATTTTTTTTTATTCATATATAATTTTTAACATAATTTTAAGCGCTAAAACTTGCCTTATTTTATTTAATAATAAATTGATATATATTTTAAAATTTGTTTTTAATTTAATTTAATAAATACGTATGAATAAATTTTATAAATATTTAATATTTCTTTTATTTATTTAATATATGTATAATTTTTAAAGTAATTTTGAAAGATAAAATATCAGTATTTTATTCAATAATAATTTTTATTTCATTCTCATAATTCCATATATTTTTTAATTGCTTTTAAAATTGTAATTTAATTGAGAAAAAATAATAAAATAACTTAATGTTTAATATTTTAATAAATTAAATTAAACAATTTATGATTTAATATTAAGCATTATAAATTTCTTTTTTTTATTTCTTTATCTAAATTGTATTATATTTATTATATAAATTATATTTAATTTATTTATTTAGTTGCTGTAAATGTTGTAATTTTATTTTTCTTTTAAAAAGTTTTATTTTTTTCGTAAAAGAATTCGAATCTCTTTAAATTTCATTCATTCTCAAATTGGAAATTCGCAATCGATTTTGCCAGCTGTAATTGTGTTATGCATTTTAGCTATTTATTTATTTATTTATTACACAACGAAAAGAAAAAAAGAAAAGAAGAAAAAACTCTTGGCATAAATCTCAATTAAAGCAGCCAAACAACACGACAGCTTGACGGCGCAACGTGACGTATGCGCAATATTTCTTTTACCTGTTTTTGGCTTTGTGATTTGCTTTTGCTGCTATTGTTGTTGTTGTTGTTGTTGCTGTGATTGTTGTTGTTGTTTAGTGTTGTTTTAGACTCTAGGGCATAATTACTTGATATTTGCTTTCGAAATTACTCGAAAATTTGACTCTAATGAGCAGAACATTTGTTGTGGCCATCTGATGTGAATGATGCGCATTTCATGATGCGTTGCAAGTGCTTTAATTGTTTGATGGCTTAACTAAATAACTGTGACATCAACATTATTATATATATAATATATATTACAGATACTTAATAACAGTTTACGTATATAATGCTCAAATGCAGGCGTTACAGACTCTATAAAAAATATATGTACATATATTCTTTGCAGAGTAAAAACAGGATTTCAATTTTAATTTTAAGCTAAAGTGTTTCCAATTATATTTATAAAGTTCAAAATGTCTTCCGCTTTTTGTAGTAAATATTAAAATTGTTTCTCTCAGTGTAGACAACTCTACTATTCAAGCTTAAAGTTAATTTAAAGGGCGCCACAATCATATTGTATTTTAATTTATGTTTAATTCAGTTGCGAGGGACGACTTGGAAAAAAAATCATAGATCCAGGGTCTGCTGAGTGTAAAGAGCTTTGGCATATAATTCGTAGCACTTCACTTATTTTTAAGCAATTAACAACCAGAGCAACGCGTTGCTGTTTTTTATAACTAATGAGCAGCTTAAAAGGACGTTTAAGATTTTCACGATTTACTGATACAACATAAATATAACATATACATAACATAGACACAAGATAGACATAGGATATACATTACATATACATAACATATACATAACATAGACTTAACATGGACATAACATATACATAACATATACATAACATAGACATAACATATACATAATATATAGATAACATAGACATAACATATACATAACATACACATAACATAGACATAACATATACATAACATAGACTTAACATATACATAACATAGGCATAACATATACGTAACATACACATAACATAGGCATAACATATACATAACATAGACTTAACATATACATAACATAGGCATAACATATACGAAACATAGACATAACATATACATAATATATAGATAACATAGACATAACATATACATAACATACACATAACATAGACATAACATATACATAACATACACGTAACATAGGCATAACATATACATAACATACACATAACGAAGACTTAACATATACATAACATAGACTTAACATATACATAACATATACAGAACATATAAATTACATATACATAATATATAGATAACATAAATATAATATATACATAACATATACGTAACATTTACATAACATAAATATAACATAGACATAACATAGACTTAACATATAGATATGCATGTATATATATTTTCAGACAGCTTAATCTTTTCGTTCACATTCAGCCTTCGACTGCTGCGTGTCAGCAAAGCAGCAAAGTCATCAAAGTCATCAAAGTCGTCAAAGTCATGGCAACACTTGTAACTTGTAACTTGTAACAGTTATGGCCAATGCATGCATGCAAGGTTACAGTTAATTTCTGAAGTTGCTAAGCTTGCTCTATTATCCCTTGCTAGCTGTATCTCTATCTCTCTGTGCGTGTGTGTGCCTGTGTTTTTTTGCGCCCACATGATAGCAAAAAAATGCTGGCAATGGATGAAACTTTGAGGCTGCTAATGAATTCACGTATTTTTTTTTTTTTTTGCAACTGCCTAGCAAAATGTGGCTAACACAGTCACAGACAGGCAGGCACACACACACACATACTAATACATTTACACACAGATATATCTACAGTGATAGCAAAACATTTTCATCTGCACGCGCTGCCTAATGCCAAGTTGATTAAGCTCGAGTAACAGAACAGCAAAAACAAAGCAGGCAAAAAAAAAACAACTAGAAAACAAAGTTATCTACGGCACGACGACGATTTGATACACTTACTGGTTTAAATTATGAGTTCTCCATATAAAAAGTTAGTTTTTAGTTAATTATTTTAATTGAGACTATATTATATAGTAGTTCGATTTCCTGGAAATTTAGAGGACAAGTATAAGTCGTCAGTAAAATCTAAATCTTCTAAGTTTCAGTCGGATAGCTCAACAAACAAAAAAGATTCTCATACAAAAATTTGATTTTTAACAGATTTTTTCTTTGACGTCTATATGATATAGTTGTCCGATTTGTACCGTAGTGGTCCGACTTAGACCAAATTTATACGAGTCGTATATTTCGCTACTTAACTCAAATCCTGTAACAAGAAAGTTTTCCATTCAAAAACTTAATTTGTGACCGATGATTCCTATGGCAGCTATATGATTTGGTCAGATTTGGACCAAATTTATATTTTTATTCATAAACTCAAATCCTATAAGTTTGAGATAGATAGTTAAAACAAAATAAGAAGAAAACTTTTCGTCCAATCGTTCCTATGGCAGCTATATGATATTGTAGTCCGATCCGAATAATTTCGAATTATTGTATACAGCTTAAGGCCATAGGAAGTATGTGTAAGTTTCACTGAAGTAGTTTTAAAGCTTCGTCTAGATACAGACGGACATCCAGATTATGAATCTGCTTTTGAGGCTGATCAAGAATATATATATATGGTATCTGGTACCTTGTGAGGTCTGTGAGACCCCCTTTTCGACATAACAAACTTCTGTAAGAGTATAAAAAAAAAGAAAAATAGAAAATTGCTTTTGGAAAATAAACCTTGGTGGAATTTCTGCTTATTTCTGTTCATTTCTGGGTGCTGTCGAGTGTCCAGCTTAAATATTTCATATGTTGCCCATGTCGCACTTGTTCTTGTTCTTGTTGTTGTTGTTATTTCTCATTTTCTTTTGTTGTTGTTGTTGTTGTTATTGCTGCTGTTGATATTTTACGGAGAACGTATTAATTTATTATTCATTCAATGTATATTGCCCCCATGTATCCTGTCTGTCCATCCGTACATCTTTCCGTATCCGCATCCATATCCGTATCCATGTCCATATCCATATGTAACTGCCAAACGTATAACGGTTTATTATTCCCTTTATCCATGTCTCGTATTTTTATCGCCAGGTCAAGGACGTCACGCGCAACATTAAAAAAGCCGTCTGCGCCGCAAGCCTACAGGAGATACGCGCCAAGGTAGCTGAAAAATTTGAAAAGTCTTCGGATTTGCCAACAATTCATTTGGATTCCGATGGCACCGAAATTGATGATGAGGAATATTTTCGCACTCTAGATGAGAATACGGAATTGGTTGCTGTCTTTCCCGGTGAACATTGGATTGATGTAAGTAAAAGAAATGAAAATTACTGTGAAAGAGAGAGAGAGAGAGAGAGAGAGAGACAGATATATATATGAAGAGAGAGAGAGGATACAGATAGGAAGGAGATTGGGAGAGATAAAGAAGATAGAGAGGCAGAGATAAAGGACACATAGTGTAAGCAGATAGGGAGAGAGAGGTGACCGAAAGAGAGAAAGAAAATTAGAGTGAGAGAATAGAGAAAGGGAGAGGCAAGGTTTAGTGTGTATACTAAGAGTGCGAGAGAGAAGACAGATAATAAGAACGGAGACAGAGTGAAGAGGTATAGAGACAGAAGACAGAGAGACGATAGTGAGAGAGGAAACATAAAATACAGGATATAGTATGATAGAGAGAAAGAGAGAGCTAGAGAGTGAGAGGGAGAGTGAGATAGTGAGAGAGAGTGAGAGTGAGAGAGTGAGAGAGAGAGAGAGAGAGAGAGAGAGATAGAGAGTGAGAGTGAGAGAGATAGAGAGAGAGAGAGAGAGAGAGATATGGATGCAGAGGATGATAGAGGATTCAGAGAAATTGGGGAGAATGAGGAGACAGAGAGACATTGTAGAGAGAGACAGAGTGATGAAAGAGACAAAGACAAGACGTTAGTGTAGAGCAGTGAAAGTACTGGCAAGAGATACAGAAGACAGAGAATGTGAAGACAAAGAGAGACAAGGAGAGAGAGTGAAAAGAGACAGAGCAGCTGCTTTGTTATTCAATTAACTTTACGCGTGTGTCACATAATTAATATCAGAATTTAATTTCCTTTTTTTTTGTTGACGCATTTCGTATACGCTGCAAATCAAATTGTTGCCTGCATAATTTTTGTATAAAACTGACAATTATTATGCAAATTTTTTATGCTTAGTCAAAGTTTACTTTAATCTTAATATTAAATAAATTTTAGAATCATATGTTGAAGTATGAGCTAAGAAATTCCATATGATTATCTACAGTTGTAAGTGGAATAGTCTCAAAATATTGGAAAAATTCGCTAGTGAGAAAAATATTATTCAGCATAAAGTGAGCTTTATGCTTACATATATATAAAACTCTCTACACTTCTCAGCTGTGATATAATAAATTTAATAGCCTTTAACTCATATGTGTATGTGTGTGTGTGTGTGTATGTGTGTTTGTGTTGAAATGTTGTTAACTTTTTGTTTAATTTTGGTTTATAGCCAACACACTACGTGACAATAACGACACCCAATGCTACAGCCAATGGCAGCTTAACAGCGGGCAATGCAGCTGAAAATGGCGGCGATACAACAGATGCGAATAATACAGAGACAGCGCGTATACGTCAATTGGTTGGACAATTGCAGAATAATCTATGCAATGTTTCAGTTATGAATGATGCAGATTTAGATTCATTATCCAATATGGATCCAAATTCATTAGTTGATATTACTGGCAAAGAGTTTATGGAACAGCTCAAAGATGCTGGAAGGTAAGTGAAACAGTAGAGAGAGAAAAGGAGACAGAGAGAGAGTGAGAGAGGAAGATTAATTACAATTAAATTTCAGACCACTTTGTGCCAAACGCAATGCTGAAGATCGTTTAAATCTATTGAAATTATTAAAAGCTGGCGCCATATTCTGTTCAGAACGTTATCCTGAAGATGCTGAGGCAATCGATCGTGAGATTGGACGTCAATTGAATGAGGCTGAAAGTGGACAGGTGAATGCAACAGCTGCCAGTAATGCACGAACCATTGAAGTGGTGCAATGTGACAATCAAAATACAACCATAACCATAACTGTTGCTGAAGCCATCAGTTGTGTTGGTGTTGCTCATGTTGGAAATGGCGGCGGTTGTGTTGGTGCTACTAGTGGTAACATTGGCAATGGCACTGGCACTGGCATTGGCAGTGTATCAAGCGCTGAGGCAGCAGCAACAGCTGCTGCCAATGAGGCAAATGCCAATGGCAATAATTCAAATGCTAATCCAAATGCCAATGGTGATATCTGACTGCCTATTTTGGGCAGCCTTAGATGAAATTTGGCCGCCAAGGATTGGTAAGTGCATAGAGAAGCGCGCAATTTTTTATCAAAATGATGTTTCAATAGTCTAACCGAAGAAATCAGTCCTGCAACAATGGGTTAACATACACGTATTTGTAGCATGTAATAAGCAACAAGAAAAAATACCGTTAAATACAAACAAAAAAAAAAGAAAAATGACAAAAGAAAATATTAAAAAATAAATATAGAAAGATATGAAATCTTAAAAGAAAAACAAATAAAGAAAAAAATGCTTCGTAGAATTTAAGAGCAAATGAAAGTTAACGAAATATTACACATATTTAGCATTAATTAATAAAGAATTTGAAATTGAACAAATAAAAAAAAAAAAAAGACAAAGACAAAAACAATTTTCAAATTTCATTGCAAGAAAAAAAATTATTCAAGAATATTTCTGAAATTTAATTGAACATTTTTAAATAATTCTACATACAAAAATTCCCGAAACCTTTTAAAGTTTACGCATTGCCAAAAAGAAAAAAAAATCAAGAATTTTTCGTAGTTAAAATTTGCTGACAATTTTGTCAAAGCACCTGAAAAATAAATGAAATAAATCAAAAAAATAAAAATAAACGAAAACGAAAACAATAAAATTTAAAAAATTACAAAAAAAAAATAACAATAACAAAATTAATAAATAATTAAATATATGTATTATATCATATGATTAATAAAAAAAAAAATATCATGTTCATTTTTAATGCATTAATTTTAATGTAAAAGAAATAAGCAAAAAGCAAGACAAGAAAAAACTGCTAAAAAATTAATAATAATATTTTAAATAGTTAGAGTTCAAAATTGTGAATTTTTTCTTGTTGTATAGTTTTTTTTTTTTAAATTTATTGAAATAATTTTTATTTTATTTTTTTGTGAATTTTAGCATTTAAAAATTGTTGCTTTCTTCGGTTTAATTTAATTATAAATGAATTTCATAAATTAATTATTTTCATTTACTATGATGATGATGATGATGATGATAATGATGATGATGTTGATGAAACTGTAGAGTTGAGACGCACATAAAATTGTTTTTAGACTAATGTCATTGAAAATGTCATTTGTTGAAGCCAATTGAGACTGACTGTATTTATGTGTAATAATTATTTTGTTGTGGGTTACGTACGACAATGTCGCTGAGAATGACAGAACAAAGAAAAAAAAATAAAATAAAAAACAGAATTAAAATAAATAAATAAATAATAATAATAATAATAAGAATAATTAATGAAAATGATAAACTAAATAATTGTATTTAGATTTCAATTTGATGAATATATTGTATTGTATTGCTTCAAAGTATGAAAATCCCCCACAAATTATATTGTTAATGAACAAAACGAATAAGCGAATGTAACGAAAACCGAGATGAATTTAAACAAAAACAAACAAGAAACACACTTAATCTTAGTACACTTAAAACCAAAATAAAAAAAAAATAAAATAAAACAATAAATGGCAAAAAAAAACAACAAGAAAAAAATTAACAGGAAACTAAACGCAACATGCAATTAAAACAAAAACAAAAAAAAAAGAAAAGAAAACTCTTATACTCAAAACTTATACAAATGAATAAAGAGCAAAAAGATAATGTTGTTAATGAAGATGATGATGTAGAATGCAAAACACAATATGAATAAGCAATAACAAAAGAAAAAGAAAATATATTAACTATAGTAACTGCATACACCAAGGCAACAATATACCTAAATAAATGCATATTCAAAACAAAAACAAAAACAAAATATTGTTTTTTTTTTTTTATTATTATTTTCATAACTAAGCGTATGCGCAACAGTTCAAAGTTTCATTCGTTCACACTCTTACAACACTTCATATGCGTGTGTGTGTCTGCTGCAGGTTTAAGAGAGTGAGTAAGCGTAAATAAATGAGAGGGTGAGACTATGTAAGTGTGAGTGCGAGCGTAAAGCTTTAAAGAGAGCCAAGCGCCGTCAACTTTGTGTCTTGGAATTGCCCAAACACAGTTAATTGCATTAAAACACACATACAATCTGAGCGAGCTGGGCTCTGTGACGTCACAACGCGCACTCTGTGACGTGCGATGTGCTGCGCTGCGACTGAGGCCCGACTCTGTCCTACTAACACAGTTCAGAGTTCACAGTTCAGCTTTTGCAGCCCGTAACTGACCTAAATCCATGACGACAGCATATGCGCCAGCCTTTGCCTTTGCCTTTACCTTCGCCTTTGTGGGCGTGGCTATTTGTGGTGGTAGGCTAACTGTACTTCAGCCACAGAATTCGATTTAGTTTTGTTTTGCTTCTTGTTTTTTTTTTTTTGGCCTTTGCATTGTTAATGCCTTCTAAATTAACTAAAAATCTTTTGGGCTTGCGTCCCTTTTAGCCAAGCCCCACTGCTCTCTGCTGCCTGCTTCTTGCATCTCCGTCAGCTGCTCAGTTCTGTTTCTCTTTTGCTTTTGCCGAAATATGCTTTTAATTTCCCGTCGGACGGCGTCTTGTTAATACACGCAAAGAAATATTTTATATACTTTATAAAATCTTGAGAAATTTAATTTAAATTTTTTGTATAGAAAATTGTATCGAATTTTAAATAATTATATTTATTATTTTTTACATACATTTTCTACAATTTTTTTTTTTTGTGTGTATTCTTATTCTTATTATTATTATATTGTTGTTGTTGTGCTTGTTCTTGTTAGCGGTTTCGTGTCCTTGACATGTCGCATTTGTTAGGTTAACACAAGGCAAAAGAAATTTGTTTTTAAATGTAAATATGATCCCGAAGTTGAGTTGAGTTTGTGTTTTTTTTTCTTCTCTTTTCTTTCGCTTACAATTCACTTTGATGTTCGGCAGTCGCCACATTTTCATTAAAAGGCGCATTTGTGCTTTATTAAAAGGGGCGTGGCATTAAGGTTCATATTCGCGCTCGCCAAGAAATTCACGCCCATTTATAATTTGGCATGACTTTTGAATGGCGTCTTTGTGTACAGTAAGAAGAGCTAAGGGGTGAGGGGGGGGGGGAGAGAGAGGATGAGTTAAGAGTATGCTCGCTTTGAAGTACGATAAAGCGAGAAATGCGACAATTTAGCATAGAGAACGATTCAATTTCAAATGTTGCACAGTTGGAGATTTTTGTTGAACTTTGTATCAATATATATATAAATAATGAAAACGAGACGAAAGTAAAAGAAAAATAATGAGTACCGAAAAATATATATTTACAGTTATTCATTGCATACTTTTTTTTTGTATTACTTCTGACAATTTTAAGAGCACACGCAGTGTGAGAGCGAAGTGCAAATAAGAAAAAGAATTGCTTCGTTAAAGTAACATGACGAAAAACAAGCAGAGACGAATGCAAATGTCATTTGGCACGAACGAACGTAATTGAAATGACAAAGTAAGAAAGAAAGAGAGCAGAAACAAAAGAGAATTGCAAGTAGTAATTGAGTGACTGCTGACTGACAGTTTGTGCTAATTGAGATTTAACTTATGCTTTTGTACTCATTCCTCATTGGAATGCAATTATAAACGCATTTCATGTTTCCTGTTTCGCTCTGCGCTAGTTTGTTACTTAAGCTGATCGTTTCCTAATTAAGCAGCTATACGCTCAGGGGCGAGCGTATTATGTGACAGAGCGCATAACAAAAGAGAATTGCAAGTAGTAATTGAGTGGTTGCTGAATGACAATTTGTGCTAGTCAAGATTGAACTCTCTTATAACAGATAAAGTCATTTCGAGTCTTGTGTCTGTCAATGTTAGTTAAGCTACGCTTAGCAAGCAGGCAAATGTTAAAGCGTGCGTCTTAGTTGAAGAGCGCATAACGAAAGAGAATGCATGCTGCTATCGCCGGTTGACACATATATATTTATATTGTTTCGTATTAAATTGCTATTCAACTTGTGCTCTTGTACTCAAAGGCTTTAATGCTAATCATGTTGTGTCCCTTGTAACCTTTAAATTTTAGCCGCTCTTTGCTTAAGCTGATCATTTTGTATTTTACAGTCACGAACTTTTTATTTGTTTTTCTCTTATTTTTTTGTTTTTGTTTTTCAAATGTTTTTTCACTGTACGCAGCCCACTGTCTTTCGTTCGTTCGTTTTGTGGCTACAATTTCTTTTGGAGCAGAGAGAGATAAGCATAAACAAGAAAGAATACAAATTCGACAGTATGTACGAGTGTAAGTATGTATGAGTGTAAGTACGACTGAGTGTAAGTGTGAGTGAGAGAGAGTATGAGTATGAATGTTCGCATATAGTAAGCAAATCTTGTGCTCAACCAACTGAACAACTGAAGACAAGTGAGGAAATCAGCGACCAAATGTCACAAAATGTCAAATGTTTGACATTCAGTCAGTGCACAGCGGGTGGCTCCCACTGTTGGTGTGGGCGTGGTCGAGTAAACAACATAACATATCGAATGAAGCTTTTGCATTGCGCATAATTTTCTACAATTTTCTTTTTTGTTGTATTTGTTTTTTTTTTTTTTTTTTTTTTTGTAGCCCAAATAAATGTGGAAAGCGTTGCTTGTGTTTTTCTTTTTATTCCTTTCATTTTTGGCTTGTTTTATCTGCAGGGGTTCATATTGCGCTCTTTCGCTTACACACTCTTCCACTCTCTCTTTTAGAGTCTCATACTCTTTGTATGTGTGTGTATTTGGTGTCTGTGTGAGTTTCGCATTGCACATAAACAACAAGTTTTTGTAATAGATGCCGCAGTGGGCATTGCTAATACGCCCCGTGGCACATATGCGAAGGCGACGTCGGGCGCTGTGACGATCTGCTTTGGGCGCTTTGTGGGCGTCAGGGGCGTCGTGTTGGAGGATGCTTTGTGGGCGTTTGCCATAATTGTGCAGTTTGTGCCGCAGGCAAGCAACAACAAACAGAAAAAAAACAACAACAACATCAACAGCAACAACTACCACTTAGATTGCCTCATTTGCTATGGCATCTACAATGTGTAGGTATTTGTAGCTGTGTGTGTCTGTGTCTGTATATCTATGTCTGTGTTTGTGTTTGTTTGCCTCGCTGATTTGTTTGCGCGCCCAAAGTCATTAGCTACTGCCACAGAGTCCATAAAGGAGCATATGCCTCTGCCTCTCTCTCTCTCTCTCTCTCTGCCTTTGTCTGTGCCACGCTCACTACCACACACACACACACACTGTGCCTCTGCTTTTGCCTCTGCCATTGCCACTGCCACACTTACTACCTCTACATCTGCTATTGCCACAATTTCAGCTATTTTCCCCTTATTTTTTTGCGCCCTTTCATTTGCTGCTACTGCATTTGCCCCTTGGCACAGCTGTTAGTAATGAAAATTTTCAGTATTAGGCAAAGGCAAACATCAAATTATACATTTTGTTTATCTTGATGCTGTTTTGATGCTATTTTGATGCTATTTTGATACTGTTGAATGTCTGTCTGTCATATGGAGAAGTTGTCGAAATAAAAGTCAAACCATAAGTTAAACTCACAACGCAGCAACGGGCAGCTTGCAGCTGGCAGAGGCTGAACAGCGAGTAGAAGCTGCTTTACAAAGCATTAACAATTTTGTTTTTTAATATTAGTAAATAAATATAATGGAAATAGTAATTATAAACAAGAAAGAAAAGATTTTATACCCCCTGCAATCTTCCTATGGCAGCTATATGATATAGTGGTACGATTGGGACCAAATTTATAAGAGACGTGTAAGTCGTCATTAAACTGAAATCCTGTAAGTTTCAGCCAAATAGCTTAACAAACAAAAAATTGTTTCTTAATAAAACTTATTCCTATGGTTCCTATATGATATAGTAGTCCGATTTAATCGGTTCTGACTTATATGCAGCTTATGGGCATAGGGAATATGTGTACCAAGTTTCATTGAGAGCGTTTAAACTAAGAGACTAGTTTGGCTTGAAACTGACGGACGAACGGACATTTGCACATTTGGATTCTGCTCTCGATGCTGATCAAGATTATATATACTTTGTTTGATGGATCTGCCATGCCTCCCAAGGCTTGTTACAAGCTCCTATCTAAATTTAATATATATATTTTTTTAATTATAGTCAAAAATGGGCCATGGCAAACAACACTAAAATTAACGAAAGCAAATGTGTAAATGTCTGCTTTACTTTACGCCGAAACACAATTCCTGCGGTCCACATTAATAATGTGCACATAGAGCAAGCGACGAAGGCTAAATAAGGCTAGGCCTCACACTGGATAAACGCCTAACTTTCCGGGAACATATCGCCAGAGTCGTCAAAATGTGCAACGTAAAGCGTAACCAACTATACTGGATGCTTAATAAGAAAAGCAAACTACCCTTGAGATGCAAGCGTCAGATTTATCAGCAAATAATAGCACCAACTTGGAGATACGGAATCCAAATTTGGGGAGTGGCGGCTGCGTTCCACCGAAAACGACTCCAAACCGTCCAAAACAAAACACTTAGACAAATCACTGGCTGTGAGTGGTACGTTAGTGGTCAAACTCTTCACAATGACCTAAATCTGAGCCTTGTTGAAGACCAAATCTCGTTCTTCTCTAGTAGATACAACGACCGACTAACTGCCCACTGTAATCGCCTTGCCCGGAGATTACAGGGAGTTACTCCTATTCGCAGGCTCAAAAGAAGACATTTTGGGCTGCTTCTAAGATAACAATAATAATAATTTGACTAATATTCCTATATAATAAGACGAAAATTAATTATAACCATAATTAATTGATTGTTTACATAAGACAACATTTAGGTTAAAGGCTTTAATTAGATCTGTTCCTGAATAATGTTAAATAAAGATGTTAATTAATTAAAAAAATAGTCAAAAATTAAAGAAATTTGAATTTCTATTACAGATGAGAGAGAGAGAAAGAGATTGCAGATCAAATCAATTGATTTGAAGTGTAAAATATCAGGCGAACAGAAACTAGCAGCAAGTAGACGAGTAAAAATTAAAAGAAATTTAAAATTTGCTTACGGCTGCAAATCACAGCCTGAAAGTATGCAATAAAAATGTGTGTGCTTGCTCGTTATATTCTCCTTCACTCTATGTATTATATTTATTAGCTATAGATATAATAATAGATATAGACACATCATAATATGATTAATTTCTTTTAAATATACAAATTTCAAAACAAAAAAAAACATATATATATATATGTATATATTTGTTCCTGCTGTTAAAATTAATAGTTCAGATTAAAATTAGTGCTGCGATTTGCTGCTAATATCTGATCGCCTGACTGAAACTCGAATGATTTTGACATTTCTTTGTCTCAGAAATTTTTATTATTTTTTTTTTTAACGGAAATTTAAATTTCCTTTCTACATTTAAAGCCAAATTTTTGGAAATTGTTTTCTTTTTGTTTTTTTAAATATTTACTAAAAAAATTATATTTATTTCAACATTTCTACAAGATTAAAGTTCGTTTTATAAAATTGTATTTTTTACTGTAAATAATTTAAAATATTAAAAAAAATATTAATTAATTAATTATAATAGGCCATAATAATAATAATTATAATACTTAAATAATAATTAAATATAATATTATAATAAAATATATATTAAATTATAAAATGAATTTAAAACATTTAAAAAGAAAGAAAGAAAATTTGTATTTTGTTATAATTCGTATTCAATGTTAATAGTTTTCTCTATAATTAAGCAATAATTAATTGAATTAAATAAAATGCATAATAAACGTAAATTCAGAATTCAAATTTAACTTTAAATAATTCTCATTTGCATATTGAAAAAAAGAAAAAAATTGAAATAATTAAATGAGCTGGTAATGCAAACAAATTGAAATACTATACAGATGTTGATACTATACTATATATTATATAATATACATATATATATGTAAATACCTGTAGAATATCACAGAGCACTTTCGTACAAATAATTAATTATGCGATTACAAGCAAACAAATTTACTTGCATTTCCAACAGAAACTGAAATACAAAATAAAAATAAAAATAAAAGGCATAAAAGTAAGTGAAAAAAATACTCAAAACAATTGAGAGACAAACAAACGCGTAACACGCAACATACAACAAATGCTTACAAACAGACCAGCATAAATGTCTAAGTGTTTGTGTAGCTCTGTATATGTATCTGTATGTGTGTGTGTGTGTGTGTGTGGTGTATGAGTGTGTATATATTTCAATTTAATTAAAATGTTTGCATATTTACTTGTATTTCTTTGGTATTTCGTTTAAATCAACATTCGCTGAGCTGAGTATTTTAATTTTCATTTTCATTTCAATCTCATGCTGCAATTTTTTAAATTTAAATTGTCTTAAATTAATTTAATGTTAAAATTATTTTTATATAAATAAAAAATAAATACATGTCAAAATTTTATTTGTTTTACTAAATTTAAAGCCAAAATTATTATATTGAAATATATTTTATTATTTTAAATTTTTTTTAAATTTATTACATAATTTTTTTTATGCATCACATTATTTTATAGATAATTTTTAGTAATTTTCAAAACATTTTTTTTTTAAAGTTTATCATATATATCATATATTTAGTTTTAAGAATTTTATAGAGTATACAACATTCGTTATGCGTTTAGCTTTAGTTTTTAATGTTCAAAATTTAGTTAATTCATAGCCAAATGCCAGCATAATGGCATATAAGAAGAAGATGCTGCAGATGAAGACGTATCGTTGCTTGCGCAGATAAATATTGTAGTTAAATTTCATTTTCATTTTCATTTTCATTTTCTATTTCAGTTTTTTCTTTTTCCATCTCTCTTTAGTTTTAACCGTTTGCCATTTGCATTTTCAATTTTTTTGCAGTTTTATTTTTAGTTTTAGTTTGACAAGTTTTGGAAAAAAGCAACAAATGCAAACATGTAGCAGCAGCAGTAGCAGCAGGAACAGCAGCAGGATGTTTGAATGCCAAAGTTGAAGCCTCACATCACGTTGCATAGCTTCACATCGCAACGTATCAACGTAGCGTGTAGCATGTCCTGCCATATACTGGCTTGTGTCCAAAAATCGCATGGCCCCCATAGTCGAAAACAATTAATCATCGGCACATGCGTTCGTTGTGTGACCTTTGCTACTACACTTGAAAAAAAAAATTAGTAATATTTGTAAGTAAAATTTTTCTTAAATTTAAATTTATATGCAAATTTTTTTTGCTTTTTATTAAGTTTAATTTTTAATATTTTTTTTATTCATTATAATTTTTTTTAAGTGTATAAACACACACACTGAGAAATATAGTTGCAGTTACAGTTACACTTATTGCGATGACATGTGAGTTAATTAATCTAACTGCCCAATGGCTGTCAAACTGTAGAGAACAAAGGTCGCGCGGGGGCATAATTGAACGTGAATGTTGTTGCAACTGTTTATTGTTGTTGCAGCTGCCTTTACCTTGAGGCAACTGCCACACAACGGATGGTATTACGCATAAATTTCAATTTGTTATAATGTCCTTATATCCTGCTGCCGTCTGAGCTCATACTACTCTCTCCAACTCTCTCTTCTTACTCCTTTCACTGTTTGCTATTTTCCATTATGCATTCATTCTCTCATTTTAAACCTCAGACCCGCCTCCAACACACACACACACACACACACACACACACACACACACATATATATTTTCACTTATATATTTAAATGCAAAAACTGTTCGCGCCACGTCCCAATGGGCAATTAGCGAGTTTCGCACATAAATTATTGGACTGTTTGATTGCCGCAAGAAAATGAACACGGAAATTATTACTCTGACAGATTTACCCTATATGTGCGACCATATATGCCACATATGCATAAAAACATCTATGTGTCAGTTTTCCTATCTACATATACAAGTCTTTATGTGTGTGTGTGTGACTATGCGTAAAATATGCTGACGTCGGGTCAGCGTAATGCTGAAATATGCAGAACGCGTCGCATGCTTTTAGGCGCCATTGTTTGTCAAGGACACGCGCGAAAGTATTATTTTTATTTTTAGAGATGGGCGAGTGATTCGATTCATTTAATATTTATTAACTGCTTAAAGTACATAATCTATTTTTTTTTATTATTATTATTGCTATTTTTAGCCAAATATAAATGTTATTTGTTGTGTGATTAAAAGCTTAAAATATTTAATTTTAATTGTCATTCTATTAATAAATTACAATTATAAAGCTATTCAATTTATATTTAATTACATAAATATTCAATTTTCTTTTTGCCCTGGCAAAATAAATGCAATTGCTTTTGGTTTTGTTTTTGTTTCTTTTTTTCAAACAGAATTCCCTGCCCTTCCCTTTGTGCACTGTCATTTGGGAAATGCAAGAGAGCGCAAAAACGTTAGCAGCAGCTTATTGTTGTTTTATAGCCGAGTAGATCAATGCATAGTGTACGCTTTGCAGTGGTGCAAAAGAGATAGATATGCTTTTGAGTACAATGCTAAAGCAACAACAATGATCATTGCAATCCACAAAGAGCGTTTGAGCGCGCTTTGAGTGTATTTCTCTTTTGCTGCTCTTGTCGTTTGCGTTATATTACTTCATTTATTTTAGTTGAGAGAAGAGAGCACTAATTATATATTTGAGTGTAAGGGAATATATAACTGCTGCGTATTCATTTCAACAACAATAAAAATAATTGCATTTACAAGAGAACGTATGAGCGCGCTTAATCTCTTTAGTTTGATTTGGGCAAAGAAACTCATGCATATTTAAATGCATGACTAGTAAACGAAGTGTAGTTCATAGCTAATTATAGTGTAATATTTAGTCGTACAATTTCTTTAGCTAGTCATGTACATGAAATTACATTCATATTATTCAAGAAGTTTGCCGTTAGTGCTGCTGCTGCTGCTGCTGCTGCTGCTGTTGCTGTTGCTGCTGCAGTTTGAATTGCCACTAGAAAAGTTAAATTGATATCGGATTCAATCAAATTCCTTCATTCTCTTTTCCGTTCTCGTGATTTGCATGAGCGTCACGTAGACATCTCCATTGTCAATCAGCTGGAAATCGCTGTAACTTTCGAGTAACTTCCGTACTGTGTGCTATATGCTGTGTGCGTTGCATTGACAGAGACAGGCAAATATACAGAGAGACAGATAGAGTGACAGGCAGACAGACAGAGAGACAAACTGACAATTACTGCTGCAGTCGCTGCTGTTGCTGCATGTGCGGTATTTTTGGATATTTGTTGGCTTAACATGGTTATAAATGTGAATGTGTATTTGTTTTACGTTTAATGAGTGTAAAGTCAAATTTAGTGCAATTTTATGTTAAAATATGTGAAATGCATTTAACGAAATTTTTTCTATTTTTTTTTTTTTGGCCTGCGGTTCTATGAATTTTAAGTATTCAATTTCCGTATATAAATAAAGGAATTTTTTGTTTGTTTTTTTTTTTGTTCGCACAGAAGGCGGTATGTAAATGTCACGCCCAGTTCAATCGACAGGGTTATAAATCTACGCTTTTGTCTTTACTTTTGTTTGCACCTTTGTTGAAGCTTTTCTTCAAAGTGCCAACGATTTTAATAATGCATTGTGGGATAGACAGAGAGAGAGAGAGAGACATGGAAGAGTGAAAAGAGTAGAAGAACCTTATTATGTTTAAATGACATTTTCATAGGCCAACGGTGAACCAGAGAGTTGTAGAGTTGACAATGGCAAAGAGCGGCTGATGTAGAAAGAGAGAGGGGAGAGTAAGTGAGATGGCGAGCGATGTTTGGAAAAAAAGAGCCTGCAGACTGCCAACTTTACTTTTATTGCAGTTTATAAACTTTGCCCTTACACACGAAATTGCAACCTAAAAGTTCCAACCAAAAATTTCCTATATGTACTTTTATATGTATGTATATAAATATAAATAAGTATTTACTATATTTATTTAGTTGCTGCCAAGCGTAAAAGAAATGAAAAAAAAAATAAAATAAATAAGTAAATATATATAAATAAATAAGAAACTTTTAACACTAGCCACTAGAGCATATCACAGTGTCAGCCAGACATTCCTGGAAACGAGAGCTGAGAACAAGGCCTAACACAAAAAAAAAAAACAAATTTATTTGTTCGCCTGGGCAGCAGGTGGAAAGAAAACACGCCCTGTCTGGCTTTAACAGTGCTCGAGTTAACAGGCACAGTGCTTAACAGTGCTTGCTTGCACGTTAACAGTGGCCGCTCTTTGAAGCTTTGCACTGTAAGCTTTGTCTATGTTGTTGGTGTTGTCTTTGCATTTTTTTTGAACATTTAAGTTTGTCTGCTGCTTTTACATTTGCTTTTACTTTACTCTCTGTGTTTGCAAAGACACAAGCTCTGTTCTGTTTAAATACCGCACGCACAGTTGTCTGACAATTTATTCCAAGTTCGGCCGGCTTTTGTAGCATTTGGCGGGTGCGCGGCTGCCACAGTGTGTAATTGACAAAACAAAGAAACGCGTAAATATTTTGTGTTAAAATTTTTAAAAAAATTATACGCTTCAAAATATTTAAAAATTAAAATTAAAAAAAAAATAAATAAAAAATAAATAAAAAAATTTCTTAAAAAAAATATAAATAAATAAAATAAAAAGAAAAAATTTATTAAATAAATTTTTTTTATTTTTTGATTAATATATTTATTTTATGAATAAAATAAATTAAAATGCTTGAAATCTTTGTGAAATAAATGTGAAAATGTAGTTTGGCAAAATTTCATAGATATTAAAACAATGCCTAAAACTTTTCATGGTTAAAACAAAACTTTGTTGATGAACTTTAACAGCGAAATGAAAATATTTTTCAATGTTTCAGCACTATAATTATTTCTTATAATAATAAATATTATAGAGAAGATTTTGTTATTGTTTTTTCTTTTTTTTAATTTTAATTGTCAGCAAAACAAAAAAAAAATACACAAAAATTTGTGAGAGACAAAAATTTAAATTAATTTGATTTAAATGAGAAATAATTTTGCATAGAAGGAATTTTTGTTTTGTTGGCTGACATAGAAAATTCTCAGACATTTTATGTTAAACACGTCAAAATATAACGATAAGAAATAGAAGCAGTGAAAGCAGAGATAGAGAGAGAAAGTTCTATGTATTATTAACAACTGCTCATACAATTTTTGACAAGTCAGAGCAAAAAGAACACACAGGCACAGACACACAAACACAGACACAGATACAGTCGCATAACAACTAGGTACAAGTACTAAACATTTCAATTAACGTTTAAACTCGTTTCACTTGTCATAAATCTCTCCTGGGCTTGGGCCAAAACACAGACAGGCAACATACAACAACAACAAGAAGAACAATAACAAGAAGTTGGGGGAAACTTGAGCAGAAAAATAAAAAATGACAGAAATTAATGCAGTAAAAACAACAGCTGAAATAACTGTAGCTTCAACTCCAACTCAAACTCCAAATCCAACAACAACAACATCAACTCAGACCTTAACGTTAACGTCAGCACCAGCATCAGCATCAGCATCAGCATCAGCGTCAAAGTCGATTTCATCGCTGGCAACAGCAATGACTCAGTTTCCCGCCAGGTCAGCCCCAACCACAGCAAAGACAACAACATTAACAAGCGCAACAACAACAGCAGCAACACAGGCAACACAAGCAACAAGAGCTACATCAACGCGTACACCACGACAAAGAACTCTGATGCGTACTGCGGAAATGGATGCGGATACCGATGCTGATGATGCTGATGCTGATGATGCTGTTGATGCCATAGCTTCGACTATTACTGCTGCTGCCAATGCTAATGCCAATGCTCCTACTGCTGCTATTGCTGTTGCTGATGTTGTCGATGCTGATGTGGATGCTGATGCGGATGATGCGGCAGACAGCATAACGCTAGAGTTAGCATTATCGCCACAAACGCCAACACCGCCGCCCACCACAACGGATGATGATCTCGTTGTCTTCGATAATAGCAAACCCTTTAAGGTGAGTTTACCAATACACTGACAGAAACGATATATATTAATATATATATATATATTTTTTTTTTTTAAGAATTTTGATGATTTTTATTTCTTATTATTATTATTTTTTTTTTGCATATTTAATTTAAGACTTTTTTTTTGAGCTAAACTAAATTTATATTTAAGCAAGTGAAAAAAAAATGTTTTTTTCTTTATTAATTGAAGTGTTTTTGTTTATTAAATTCAAATTTTATTTTATTGTATTAATTAATGAATTGAAGATTGATTTTAATTTTATTTTATTAATTATTATTTACCTGAGAAAAATTAATAAATTATTTTTTTATTTTATTAATTTTTAAATATTATTATATTGCGTTTAAATTTACTGTTTTTTTTTTTAAATTAATTAATTAATTAAGATTGATTTTTATTTAATTAAATTTATATAATAAATTAGTTTTTCTTATTAATTTTTTAATATTCTTATTTTGCGTTTCATTTTACTGTTTTTCAAAATTAATTAATTAATTTAAGATTGATTTCAGTTTGATTTAATTAAATTGAGAAAACTTATTTATTTAATTAATTAATTGGTTACAAAAAAAAAAAATATTCTTAATATTTTCTTTAGAGAATTCACTGAACATTTCGTTGCCTAGGGAAACGCTCAGCATTAGCTTTGCTCTTGTGCTGCTTTTGCTCTGCTTCCACAGTGCTCTTGCTCTGCTGCTGCTGCTGCTGCCTCTGTTTCAGTTCTGCTGCTGCTGCCTCTGGCTCATGCTCTCGCTCAGCTTCTACCTTAGCTTTCTAGTCGCGATTGTTCTGCTTTCATATCTGCAGCAAGCTACTTTTTCCCTTGCTCTTCGACAGTTGCTGCTGCTGCTGCTGCTACTACTACTTCTGCTACTTGTTCTGCTGCTAGCTTTTGGCTATTCATAAGGTTGCTGCAATTGTTAACTGGCCAGCAATTCGTTAAGTGATTATGGCCAACGATATTGTTGTTGTTGTTGCTGCCTCATTCTGTTGCTGTTGTTGTTGTTGTTGTAGCCGCATGCTGCAAAAACTTTTTGTTCGTTTTCTACACAGAAAATGAAGAGTTCAGGTAACAAGCAACAGCTAAGGGGCGAGGGGAGGGGGGGTCGACTGTGTCAGCCGCAAAATAAAAAAAGGGTGCAAGTAGCAAGTGGCAAGTAGACGGGGCACTTAACAACATTTGGCTTCGATAGCACGATGCTTATTCTGCTTGAACCTTTTTCTTTGCTTCTGCTGCTGCTGTTTCTTCTTTTGCTGCTTCTGCTGCTGCTGTTGCTGCTGTTTGCTGTAGCACTTGCTGCTTTTTATGCAACCTTTAGGCTTGTTTGAATTTCAAGGGCTGCAACCAAGCTCTGTCGAACAGACGAACGACCCAAACTCAATGTCCGTCCAATATGTCCGACGCGTCAATGGTCAAAAAATGTATAGCCTGAAGTCGCTTCCGTTTCATTACATACTTTACTTTGGAGAAGTCCTTGTTATTGTGCTCCTATAGAACGCGAACAATCCCTTAAAGCGTTACCACAAATTCATACAACTCGTACAACACGTGCAACCCGTGCACAGTACTTGCAACCTTCATGCCACACGTCTCTGTTAATTTCCATTTTCATTTTCATTTTCATTTTGTATTAACTCTGTTCCCAGTTTTTATCACGTACACAGCGAGAAACAAAAAAAAAATAAAATAAAAAGAGAAATGTGAAAATTTATATAAGATATAAAAATAAATAAAAATGTAAATATTATAAAGATAAAAGAAATATATATCTATAAAGATTACTGACTCAAAGTCCCTTAAATATAATATATTGTCTACATTTATCAATTTCTAAATTATCATATATAAAATATTTTTAAGCTTTAAATTATACATAAAAACAACAATAAGAAAAAATTATTTGCTGCGTGCCGTAGATTTCATTGCTTTTCAAGCTACAACGAAAAGTTTTACATATAAAAACTTAATTTTTGACCACTAGTAATACTAGTTCCTATGGCAGCTACATATATGTCATATAGTCGTCCAATTTGAAGCAAACATGGCTGAGATATGGACAGACGGACAGACAGATAGAAAGATGGACATACAGACTGACAAATGGATGGACAGAAGGACAGGACAGGTCAGACAGGCTGACAGATAGACATACGGACGAACAGATAGACGGATAGATAGACGGATAGATAGACGGATAGACAGATGGGCAGACGAACAGATGGACTGATGGACGGTCAGGTGGTCAGACAGACGATCAGCCAGATACAAAGATAGAGATACAGACGGACGAACAGACGAACGGATAGACAGACAGACAGATGGACAGACATACGGACAGACAGACAGACAGATGGACAGACGGACAGATTGATGGATAAACGGACGGACAGATAGACCGATGGACAGACAGATGGACAGACAGATGGACAGACATATGAACAGACGGACAGACTCTCGGGCAAATGGACAGACAGACGGATGGATGGACGGACAGCCAGACAGACAGGCGGATAGACAGACAGGCGGATAGACAGACAGGCGGATAGACAGACAGACAGATAAAAGGATAAACAGACAGACAGAGCATAAGTTAGAAATACATTTGCACAGGCAGACAGACAGTCTAAGCAGCTCAGTGCTCAGTGTGTCAAAAATATTTTGAAGGCTCTTTTAAGCCACAAGCTCGCATTAAATTAAATTGAAGTTATCAATTCCCAGTTGTCAGCTCATATCAAAGTCAGATCAAGTCTCATATCCGTGACAATCATTGCAAAATAAAAGCAAAAAAAAAATAAAAAACAAAAATCCCATTGGCCATTTTTTAGATTTTGTGCACAGAGTTTGCTTGGTTAGAGTAATGATACACCTGAGACTGTCACTGTGTGAGTTCTGTGATCTGAGACTAGAGAACTGAGAACATGTGTAGTGATTTTATGATTTTACTGTTGCTTGTTACCAAAAAAAAATAAAAAAATAAAAATAGAAAAAAATTGTTTGAAAATTTATTATGTGCTTGAAAGTTTTTGAAAGTCAGGGAAATGTTACTACACATAGTTAATTATATTATTTAAATTAATAAAGTACAAGGTAAATTTATGCAAATTGTACAATAATTAGCAGACATTTATTTTCTCTTTTATATTTTTTCTTAGTATTTGTAATTAAAATAAAAAAGGAAAAGTTAAAAAATTGAATGAAAATTCGTGGTATTAAGACTCTGCGCTCACTGTAAAATGAAGACGGCAGCGTAGTCAGCGTGCAAATTAACTGAATTTTTAACTTTTTTTTTTTAATTATACTAATTACAGGGTATGAAAAAGTATAGTACATAGCTTTGGGCATACGTATATATATATATATATATATATATATAGGTATAGGCATATTCTAATTTGTTCTAAAGCTTTCTCTAATTTTTTTAATATTTAATATTCTTCACTTTATTTTCTCTCTCTTTCTCTCTCTCTCTCTCTCTCTCTCTCTTCTGCTTGTCGCATTAATTGTTGCAAATCATGAAATTTTCTAGAAAAATTTAAGCATGTTTTGTACTTATCTAATAAATTGCTTGAAATTTTAACGCTATATCAAATTGTATTTTAATAACCGCCAAAGAGAGAGAGAGAGAGAGAGAGAGAGCGAGAGAGGAAATGAACTTAAAGCTTGGGCCATATTGCGGTTGGGCAAACAATTGAAATTAATTAAAACTGTTAGCTGCATAAAATGAACCAAAAAGTGACTGAAAAAGGAAGTAGAAGAAGAGAGAGCGAGTTTACGACTGAGAGAGAGAGAGAGAGAGAGAGAGAGAGAGAGAGAGAGACAACTAGCATAGTAAAGCAGCTAGCGTAACGTAATGTTACATTGGCCATCTACTGCTTGTTTGGCCAATTCACAGACACTCGTATATCATTAGAAGCGGCTGCTATCCAACTGCTGCTTGGCACATCTCACCGTTCCTTCTATACATCAAATACACACGTTGCTCCATTGGGACGCTGCTAAGCTGCCTGCCTGCCTGGCGTTGCCTGCCTGCCTGCTGCCTGCCTGCTGCCTGCCTGCCGTTGCCTGACATTGCCTGCTGCCGCTGTGTCTGTGTGCTTTGGTGCCGATAACGATGTTTCTGCCACTTGGCCATGCGTCACCAGACACGCAAGGAGTCGACACGCCCCTCAGCCTACCGCTCTCTCTCTCGCTCTCGCTGCGTGCAGCCTCTTAGAGTTTTTGTCTGTCGCTGTCTGCGCCTTAATCGATTTATTGTGTGCTGAAAACGTTAAAAAGCGCCATAACAAAATAAAACTGACTAAAGGATCAGCCAAGCAGCCAAGCAGCCAAGCAACCAAGCAGCCAAAAATCGTTTATTACACTGAGCGAAAAATAAGTTTTTTGATATTAATGTGCTGTAATTTGTAAGTTTTTTAACTGATATTTAAGCATAATTTATGCAAATTAACTAGAACTTTTCTCACAGTGTTGTGGAACTGTATGCAGACACATATCTAAAGTTCGAAAAGTGACTGTAAATTTGGCAAGAAGCGAATATTAATTGACAGCTTGTAAATGTTCTCAATCTCTCGCTCTCTCTCTCTCTCTCTCTCTGTCGGTCTCTTGCTCTCCCTTGTGTCATTTGTCACTCACAGTAACTTTATAGCAAAGTTTGTGTGTTGTTTTTGCCTTTGTCGTGATCCACGTGTCGTATGCGTAATTTATGTAGCACCCGCAACTCTAATTAATAAGATATGCGGGTTAAAATGTAAGCAGGGGAAAAGCAACATTCCTTCAAATTTTCTATTCTATTTCTCGTTTTCTCGGTTTCGCTGCTTTTGCTTATACTTCTTCTTCTTCTTCTTTTTCTTCGTGTTTAGCTTGTTCTCTTTGCTGTCTATCTGTCTGACAGGTTATCCGTCTTCATAACTGACATGCGTCACTTTTTCAACAATTGTAATTAATTAAATGAGCCACAGAATGCTATCTCTTTCTCAGTACACATTCTACCTTTCTCTCTCTCTCTCTATCTCTGTGTGTGTGTGAGTTTTGTCTGTTTGTCTTGTTTAATATGCTAGATAAACATATGTTATGCCAAAATGAAAGCAGCACGAAGCGAAAGCAATGCAAAGAATTATAATAAATTGTGTTAGCGAGATTTGTATACAACATCATGGGGTTGAGTTTGTAGTCTTTGACTGCTGCTGTTGCTGTTGCTGTTGCTACTGTGTCTATGATTCACAGTTGAAGTCAATGCTCTCTCTGTCTCTCTCTCTCTACTTCTTCCTGCCTCTCTTTCTCTCTCTCTCTCTTTTTACTTGTCTTAACACATTTAAAAAAAAAATGCTGAGCATAATTAAGGGATTTCTATAGGTTTCCCTTTGATATTTGTGCCTTTTCTTTGCCCTAGAGCGAACTCTCTCTTTCTCTCTCTCTCTCTCTCTCTCTCTCTTTCTATCTCTCTGTGTATGTGTGTGTCTGCTGAAGCTGACAAGAAAGTTTTCCACATGTACTGGCAAAAACGTACAAAAACTTTTTAACTTCTATTTAACTTTAGAACTTTGCTTAAGTTTAATAGAAAAACGCGTTGCTCGCTTTCACATTTACAAATTTTGCTTCAATTTTCAAGTTATTAAATTTTTAATTTTATACGAATATGTAGAAAATTAAAATTAAAAAACAATTTTATAAAATATTTAATACATGTATATCTATAATTAAATAAATATTGGAATTTAAATATAAATATTTAAATTTAAATTTAAAGATCAAATTTTAAGATTTATTTTAAACTAAATATTAACGAAAAAAATGCATTTAATAAAAATAAAAAAACTTTTTAAAAATATATAGTATAAGACAAATAATAATAAAGTATATATAAAATAATAATCTAAAAAAATAAAAAATAATTATATAAATATTTTAATGGTAAATAAATATTAATCGAAAATATTATATAAAATAAATGTTAATATAAAATTGATTAAAAATTAAAAATAATAAATATAAAAATTGATATAAAATAAATACAATATTAAATTAAATAAAAAATCAAATTTATATAAACAAATGTTAGTATAAAATTAAATAAAAATAAAAAATGGAATATTTAAAAATAAATATATAAGAAATATAATATTTTAAATTAATTAAAAATCAATTCGATCGCATCCCCCCGATCCCAAATACTGGGATACTTATTGAAAGACTGAAATTGCTACATTTTATAAATAAATCATCTTCTAATTGTTCGGAGAGGCAACAATTCAAAACTAACGCCATATTATTTATACTCGTCAAGATCCATACTCTTCCAAGTGGAATTCGAACCCTCGAAATAGTTGATCTTGTGTCAACGAACATTTGAAAAAAAGACTATCAATAGGTTGGCAACAGACTGCTTCTAACTCTATGCTTAAACTTAAAATAGAATTCAGAAATAAATAATATTATTAATAATTCAGATTAGTGTTTGGAAACGAACCTAGAAACGAAACGGTTCCCAAGTCGCAGCTCTACACACTGAGCTACAAAGAGAAGAAGAAATCCTTTAACTTAAGAAACAATGTTCGGCTATTCATATCTATGGTAACTATATGACATAGTGGTCCGATCCGCTTATGAGCATAGGGAGTATGTATACCAATTTTCATTAAGATAACTCTAAAATTGAAAAAACTTGTTTGGGTTGAAACAGAGGGACAGACTGACAGACGGACATAATTTGGATTCTACACTGATCAAGAATATATATAGTATACTTTGTTGGCTCTTCCATGCTTCCTAAGGGGCGTTACAAACTCCTATCCAAAATTAATATACCTTCTGCAATGGTATAAAAATATTATTGTGATAATGAATAGAAAAGTAAATTCCGAAAAATTAAAAAATCATTTTAATTAAAGAAAAATAAACATAAAAATTTATACCAGATAGTAATATGAGTATCCTTGAATGCCAAACCTCATGCCAAGCTTATGCTTAGCGCTAGTGGCAGGCTCGCTACTAATGTGAATAGAAATTTAAATCGAATCCGCTTTTGCCATCATGGAATAGCCATTAGGCCAATGCCAAAGTCAGTAGCAGTGGCAAAGTTAAACTAGTTTTAGTTAAGGATGACAAGGATGTAGTAGTAGTAGTAGTAGTTGTTGTTGTTGTTGTTGTTGTTATTGTTGTTGTATTTGTTTGTTTGTTAAAGCCAATACAGAACGTATCGTCTAATAGCTCGTTAGGCGATCATAAAAGAGATGAAATGAGAGAGAATGAATGGGAGAGAGTGCGCGAGCAAGAGACAGAGAGAATGAGAATGAGAATGAAGCATACCGCATGGACTTATGTAGAAGCTTGTTGTGAAACAAGGATTTCCTCCTGTGCGGCAGTTATACGAATGTGACATGGAAAACGCATTTGCTTTTTCTTGTTTTGCTTCTTTTTATTTTTTTATTTTTTTTATTTTTATATCTTTTTGAAAGGACAGGTGTATAAAAGCAATAGCTCAAAAGAAGACGAAGAGAGCGGAGATGTGAAAGTAGAAGCAAAAAACAGAAGTAGAGATTAAATTCTCATATAAATGTATGTGTAAAGGTACAAAATGAAAATGTTTGTGTATGAGACAAACCGAAGGCACTGTTGGTCTTTGAGGGTTGGCGTGGGAATGAGGAAATAGGGGATTGAGGTCGGAAGGTTTGGAATTAAGTTAGTACAAAAAACACAAGCACAAAAGGCAATTACAACATCAGTAGCAACAACAATAACAACATCAAGAAGCATAAGCTGAAAGCATTTCGAAAACGCAAGACACGGACACACATTGCGTATACGCAACGTTGCGCATTAAAATAAATAAGCGAACATTATTTATGTCCAAGCAAGCGTGCAACTTGACTCTGGCCACTCTATATGTGTATATACATGTATGTGGCATGTAGCATGTGGCATGATGAAGGTGCTGCAACATCAAATGCGAGCACGAGTCTGCCACATGTTGTGGCATGAGGCACGTCTGTTGACTATTTGCTAATAATATGCGTGTCAATGTGGCGACAAGCATGTAAATTGCTCGACACTCGATTCTCAAGCGTATACTCAACCTCCCTCTCTCACTCTCTCACTCTCTCATTCTCTCATTCTCTCCCTTACTGTCGCACAGTTTCTGCTGCTTGCTGATGTTTGTTATTGCTGTAAAATGCTTAATGTGCTCGTAAATTCTAAGGCGAAACTATTCGACTGATTTGATCTAACGGCGTAGACATAGCGAAAGTAGTAGCAGACGAAGAAGAAGAATGTGAAGAAGAACTACAAAAAGAACAACAACAACAATAAGTAGCAATAAGTAACATGAAACATCAGCTGTCTCTGGTCACAATTGCTATGGCATTTTGATGACAATCCTGGGAAATTAGTTTCATCATCATCATCGTCAACGTGCAACACGAGCCACACAAATGCTACAGCAACTAAGAATTGCTTAGCAGCATTACGGAAATTTAACACGCATTTCATATACCCGGCAGTCATATGAAAATTATGCAAAAAATTTGGTATATGCAGTTTGTACAAATCTTAAAAGTAGGCGTGGCAAAACTCAAAACATTTAATGGCGAATGTAGACGAGGCCACAGAAGTTTTTCTCGCTAACTTCAAATGCTTAGATCTCTGTGATTCGTAAAGCTATACACTCTACATTTGGAATATTTGTTGCTCTATATCAAGCACACAATAAGCTTCTTTGAGTTTTAGGATGTCTTCATCCTCTGCTTAGTATATTGAGAATAACAGCATAAGAATGACAGTTTCAAGTATAATGAAAATTTGTTTTTTCCTCAATTTTTTTCTTATGAGAAAATAACGCAACACATCAAATAATTAGACTTACTAAATTTGGAATATATTTTTCTATATATTAATATATATATATATATCAATTTATTTTAAATTTAGGATGCTTACAGTATTTATCTGGGAAATTATTTTCACAATTTTGAATATGTTTAAAAAAAAAAATGTTATATAAATATTTATACACTGCCGGGTAAAAGATAGTCGTGTGCGCTTGAAATGTGCCACAATTTGCAATTAAATATAAAGCAACAATAATAAAATTGTAGATTAAGTTGCAAAGTCAAAGTGTTTAAGTAGCAAAAATTAAAGAGTTTAAAGTATTAAAGCAAAAGGCAGAGTATAAAAAGCTAAGCTGATAAAACAATTAGCAGAAAAATTTATAAGAATATTTATTTAATTTTTAGTTAGTCTAAAAAATTCTTAGCAAATTCTTGAAATTCTTTCTTTTTCTTTTTTTTTTTTTGCTAATATTTCATAAAATTTATTTAAGCATAATTTAATTTTCATTTCTTTTCAAATTGTATTTACAATAAAAATTCTTTATAATCTTTTATTTTGCTTATAATTTATAAGATTTATTTAAGCATATTTTTTTTTATTAAATTTTCTATTCAACAAATATTTGCAATTATTTTACAAGAATATTTTCATAGATTTTTGTGAGTAAATAATTTTTGTTGTTAGATATTTCGTTGTCATGGTATTTTCTGTTTGGTTTATTGTCGTTTGCTTGCCATTGTATAGTATTTGCATTTGCATTTGCCTCTGCTTTGTGGCAAGTGGCAAGTGGTAAGTGGGAAGTGGGAAGTAGCATGTCCTGCGTGTCGTTTTGTGTTAAGTTTTAGCTTAACTGCAGCTCAGTTGCATTTTGCCAGTTGTACGTTGCCAACCGTTGCTCAGATACTCAAAATGCTCAAAATACTCAGTTACTCAGCTTGTGGAACAACTACAACAGCAACAACAACAACAAAAACAGGGAAGGACAACAAAACAGGGAAGGACAACAACAAAGATGCAGATACGCATCTGTGATGAAGTTTACAAATGGTTTTACGACTAGCTAAGAGTCGAGTGCAAGAGTGAGATAGTGAGAGAGTGTGAGTGAGAGAGAGAGGATGGTAAAGTATGGGCGCACGCGTTTCATTAGAAATGCATGAATGCATTGGCATCTGCCCATTGTCCTTGCCATGCACTTTGTTCCTTTCACCTATTTGTTATGCTGTACGTTGTACCTGATGCTTCACTCTCTCTCTCTCTCTGTGTGTGTGTGTGTAAATGTGGTTCTGTGTGTGTGTGTATGTGTGTGCATTGTCCACTGTACTGTGTATGTATGTATGTGTGCTTTCTGTGAATTTGCCAAGCCAATATTGACGCGTGAGCGAGTAGCATGATGAAGTTAGCTGATGTTGATGCTGAAGCTGAAGCTCTGCAGCAATCTGTGTAGAGTCGAGCTTAAATATTGTCACAAGGCCGCAAAGTGCTGCCAAACGACAAAATGAAAGAGACAGCAAGAGAAAGACAGAGAGAGAGAGAGAACAAGATCAATTTCAATATGAAACAGAAATTGTTTTGTAATTAACTTTTTTTTTTATTTTGGGGGCGTTGGGCACTTGAAAAGTTGTCTTCTGCAGTTTTACTGCTGCTGCTGCTTGCTCAATTTTACTCAATGAAAATATTTTTGAAGATTTATTGTTTTGATTTGTTAATAAATTGCAAGTTCAAGCAATTGACTTTCAAAAAAAGGTTCAAAAGGCAAACAAAGAAAGGTTAAAGCCAAGGCCAAGGTCAATGTTAAACCAAAAGTTGAAAGTTGAATCTGAAAGATGAACAAAAAAAAAAAAATGTCAAACAAAACAACTGCAAAATTGTATCTGATTTTTGTTGTTGCTGGTCAAAAGGTTAAAAAAAAAATATATATATATATATATAATAATAAAATAACACGCAGCGCAACAAAGTCAAGAAACGCATAAAGCGCAAACAAAGCCACAGGCCATTGGCATCTGCCTCAGTCTCAGCCTCAATTTCAGTCTTAGTCTCACTCTCAGCATCAGCATCAGCATCAGCATCAGCGTCAGCGTTAATTCTCCTGCTCTTACTCAACTCACACAGGCTCCAGCAGGTCTCACAGCCAAACAGCCAGTCAGTCAGCCAGCCAGTCATGCCAAGTAGCAGCCAAACAGTCTCGCAGTCAGTTAGCCAAGCAACTAACTTGGCTATCAGCAAACTCAACGCGAAGTTCATTTCAAAAGTTTGTCAAATCATGCAGAAAAATTTCTCTTGATTTTTGTTTAAGTATTTCGCAAAAAAAAAAACAACTTTAAGCAACTAGTTGTGGTTTTAGTTCTAGAAACATTTCAAAAGAACTAGTTCAGTTTTTTTTTCTTTTTGTATCTGGTTAAAACTTATTTACATTTATATTTACATTTATTTTATCCTTGCAAAGGGTATATTAATTTTGCATGAAAAGTTTTTATTCAAGATTTTGCTTCCTGTTTTCTTCTTTTATTTATTTGGATTTTTAGTTGTAGTTGTTGATCTAGTTCTTCATTAGAGCTTCATTTCTAGTGTCAGTGATAGTTCGAATGCTAGTTCCACTTGTTTATCAAGTTCAATTTTTGGTTTTATGGTAGTTTCCATTTCATTTATAATTCTAATTTTACCTTGTTTTATTTATATTTCTGGTTCCAGTTCCAGCTTCTCTTTCTAGTTCCAGTTTTAATTCGAACTGGTTCCAGTTCTATGTTAAACACTAGTTCCAGTTCCAGTTCCTGTTCCAGTTCCTGTTCCAGTTCCTGTTCCAGTTCCTGTTCCAGTTCCTGTTCCAGTTCCTGTTCCAGTTCCTGTTCCTGTTCCAGTTCCTGTTCCAGTTCCTGTTCCAGTTCCTGTTCCAGTTCCTGTTCCAGTTCCTGTTCCAGTTCCTGTTCCAGTTCCTGTTCCAGTTCCTGTTCCAGTTCCTGTTCCAGTTCCTGTTCCAGTTCCTGTTCCAGTTCCTGTTCCAGTTCCTGTTCCAGTTCCTGTTCCTGTTCCAGTTCCTGTTCCAGTTCCTGTTCCAGTTCCTGTTCCAGTTCCTGTTCCAGTTCCTGTTCCAGTTCCTGTTCCAGTTCCTGTTCCAGTTCCTGTTCCAGTTCCTGTTCCAGTTCCTGTTCCAGTTCCTGTTCCTGTTCCTGTTCCAGTTCCTGTTCCAGTTCCTGTTCCAATTCCTGTTCCAGTTCCAGTTCCTGTTCCTGTTCCAGTTCCTGTTCCAGTTCCTGATCCTGTTCCAGTTCCTGTTCCAGTTCCTGTTCCAGTTCCTGTTCCAGTTCCTGTTCCAGTTCCTGTTCCAGTTCCTGTTCCAGTTCCTGTTCCAGTTCCAGTTCCTGTTCCTGTTCCAGTTCCTGTTCCAGTTCCTGTTCCAGTTCCTGTTCCAGTTCCTGTTCCAGTTCCTGTTCCAGTTCCTGTTCCAGTTCCTGTTCCAGTTCCTGTTCCAGTTCCTGTTCCAGTTCCTGTTCCAGTTCCTGTTCCAGTTCCTGTTCCAGTTTCTGTTCCAGTTCCTGTTCCAGTTCCTGTTCCAGTTCCTGTTCCAGTTCCTGTTCCAGTTCCTGTTCCAGTTCCTGTTCCAGTTCCTGTTCCAGTTCCTGTTCCAGTTCCTGTTCCAGTTCCTGTTCCAGTTCCAGTTCCTGTTCCAGTTCCTGTTCCAGTTCCTGTTCCAGTTCCTGTTCCAGTTCCTGTTCCAGTTTCTGTTCCAGTTTCTGTTCCAGTTTCTGTTCCAGTTCCTGTTCTAGTTCCATTTCCAGTTCCAATTTCAGTTCGTGTTTCTGTTCCATTTACAGTTCCAGTTCCTGTTTTAGTTCCAGTTCCAGTTCAATTTCCAGTTCCAGTCCCATTTCCAGTTCTGACTTCGTTTTCATTTCTAGCTCTGTTTCCATCCCTAGTTGCAGTTCTATTAACATTGCTAGTTATACTTTTAGTCCCAGTTCCAGTTCCATATTTAGTACTAGTTGCAGTTCCCGTTCCCGTTCCCGTTCCAGTTCTGGTTCTATTTCTATTTGTAATTCTGCTTCTATTTTGTCTGTTTAAAAGCATTTCGTATAGTTTCCTTAAAATTGCTTATTGAGAAACTTATTGAGTACACCTCGCTTGACAAATATGAACAGCGAATGTTGCTGTTGAGCACAACACAACACAAGTCAAGTTCAGTTCAGTTGAGTTTGGTTTTGGTTTTGTTTGGTTTCAGTATTGCTGTGGCTTGCTACACAGAGTTCAGAGCATGCCAAATGTAAATATAAGTTTAATGGCCCACACGCAGTCAGGCGGCCAAGTAGCCAAGTATGAGAGAGAGAGAAAGAGACAGAGTGGAGAGAGAGAAGTCTGTCAGGTTGTTTCGTCTATAGAAATTCGCATAAAATGGCTGATAAATTTTCATTGTTGTTGCCTCAACGATACGATGTCTGAATGAATGAATGATTGAATGAACGAAGGAACGAACGAACGAATGAATGAATGAATGAATAAATAAACGAATACTTGCATTGGATAGAGATGAATGTTTGAAGCGCTATAATTGGTTTAGTGATCAATGATTGATATGTTTAACAGCTGGCAAAAGGATATATAACTTACTGACTGAAGAGATTGAGGATTGAGCATTGGGGGCAGCGATGAACGAATGGGATTAGTATTGAGATTGTGTTGTGCGATTGTGAGATGACAGCGCCCCATTGTCACGCCTCAGACAAATAATGTTGATATAATCATGTTGATAATATATAATGATAACAATGATGAATTTGTCATGCGTCTGTCTGTGTGTCTGTCTGTGTGTCTCTGTGTGTGTATGACAGGCATTAAAGCACACACACACACACACACACACACACACTGACTCAGACAGACAGACACAAAAGACAAACAATTCGATCAAAAGTTGCGTGGACTCGCATCAGTGTTGTACATGACGTATACTTAATATTTATAAGAGGCATCGCTTACCTTTTGCTAAGTGCTTCCCTTTTTTTTTCTTCTTTTTCCTTGGCTGCTGTTGTTTTATTTTTTACTTCCTTGCTTCCTTTCTTCCTTTTTTTTACCTTTTTAGCATTTTTCCTGAATTTTGACCATGTTCCAAGCATTATGCTTTAAATATTAAGCAGGGGCTCTGTCTCTCTATCTTTCTCTCTCTATCTTTCTTTCTCTATCGCTTGCTGCGTAATATAATACGATAACTGAATGCATGACATGCTAAAGTTCTTACCATTCTTTGCAGTTGTTGTTGTTGTTGTTGTTTTTGTGACTTTATTGTTATGGCAAATAATAAATTGATTAGTTTGTTTTTTTTTTTTATTTTTCATTCTTGCTTCCTGTCTCTGTCTCTGTCCTACTGCTGCTGCTGCTGGCCTTATCCTTATCGTCCTGTCATGCGCTTCGCTGGCTTTTTATTGTTTTTATTGGCAGCTTAACAGAAGGTGGCAAAAAAAACTTTTAAGCCATGCCCACACCTACAGTCACTACCATTTCCATTGCCTTTTGATGCTTGCGGCCCAATTTCAAATTAAGTCAAACATCTTTTTGGGCGGGTGGCAAACAATTTTGCTGTTGTTATTCTTTCGCTTTGTTGCCCTTTGCGACTGCATTGAAAAGAAAACAAAAACGACAATGACAACATTTACAACAGTAATAGCAACAATAACAACAACGACAACGACAATAATAATATCAGCAACAATAAGAAAATGCGGGGAAATTATGCGGAAATTATTAACTGTTGAATACACTAATAAAGCAGCAGGAGCATAAAAAGCATCAACAGAATTTTAAGGAAATGTAAATAAATTTCGTAAAATAAATTCAATTTATTTTAATGAAAATGAATAATTGTTTCTTTTGTTGTTTATATATAGCTATAAATAATAAAGCTAACGGTAAAGCTATAGAAAGACAAATAAGTAAAACCCTTTTACAAATCAAATAGACTTAAGGAAACGCAACTGACAAAGCTGACAGCGTCAAGGAGCAATACTGTTTTTTTTTTATACCCGGTACCCAAAGACTAAAGCGGGTAGAATGACTTTGTGGAATAACAGGAAATGCATGTAACGCTCGCAAGGGGGCGTGGTAGACATAAGTGCGTGTATATAGATATAGTATATAAATTCATGTTCATGGGCAGAATTATGGTCTCCTGTCTGTTGGTCTGTCTGTCTGTCCATCTGTCTATCCTTCGGACTGTCCATCGGACTGTCCATCGGTCTTTCCGACTGTCTGTCTGCCCGTCTCTCTGTCCGTCTGTTTGTCCGTCTGTCTGTCCGTCTGTTTGTCCGTTTGTCTGTCCGTCTGTCTGTCTGTCCGTCTGTCTGTCCGTCTGTCCGTCTGTCTGTCCGTCTGTCTGTCCGTTTGCCTGTCCGTCTGTCTGTCCGTCTGTCTGTCTGTCCGTCTGTCCGCCTGTATTTCCATCTGTCTCTTCATCTGTCCGTCAGCCTCTACATCTGTCTTTGTGTCTGTCGGTCTTTCTGTCCGTCTGTGTGTCCGTCTGTCGAACTGTCTGTCTGTCTGTTCGTCTGTCTGTCTGTCCGTCTGTCTGCCCGTCTGTCTGTCCGTCCGTCTGTCTGTTCGTCCGCATCTCTTTCCGTCTCTCTGTCTGTCCGTTCGTCCATCTGTCTATCAATCCGTCCATAGGTACCGGGTATATCATAGTATACCACACTCTGCTGTAACTCTTTCCTTTGTTTTTTATTACTTTTACAATTTTCATGTTTTTCTTTTTTGTTCAAACTCTTTGGGGGTTATGCAAACTAATTAATATATATGCAGGTATACATCAAATATCGTACATCGTATATATATATATATATATATTGCAGGTCAAGGATATAACACGTAATATACGCAAGGCTGTTGTTGCCACAACATTGGCCGAGTTGCGTCTCAAGGTATCTGTGAAGTTTCAACGTTTACATCCGGCGATACATTTGGATTGCGACGGCACCGAAATTGATGATGAGGAATATTTCTCGACATTGGAAGCAAATGCTGAATTAATTGCTGTCTTTCCTGGTGAACATTGGCGAGACGTATGTTGCACATGAACAAAAGATTACATTTTACTTTCATCTCTCTCTCTCTCTCTCTCTCTCTTCTCTTTATATCTCTGTCTCTTTTCAGCCCAGCGATTATAATGCTAATTTACGTCGCACTTCTTTGGATGCGCAACGTTTACGTAAATTGGTTGGTAAATTACAACAGAATTTCTTTGATGATGCTGATCTAGATAAATTATCGAATATGGATCCAAATTCATTGGCCGATATAACAGGACGTGAGCTTAAGGATAATGAATATTCAATGCAAAGTGAAGCAGCACGACGATCAACAGAATTGTCCTGTTAAAAACAGACAAAACTTAAAAAAAAATTTAATTTAATAATATTTTTTCAAAATTTGAACTATACAAATACTATATCTATATATATATATAAAAAAATATATAATATAGCACAGTGAAAAGTCGCTTATGATAGATTTGTAAGGCATTTGTAAAAGTTTTGTATGCTTAACAGCTAAGAGCTGAAACTGTTGGAAAGACAGAAAGAAAGAGAGCAAGAGTGAGCGAGACAGAGATAGAGAGAGAGAGAGAGAGAATGAGATAAATCAGTGTTCTGTGTATTTTTGGAGCATGTTTTGAGAAAGCGCGACGATTATACGAATATATAAATCGATGTATATGTAAAATTATATATATATATATATATATTATAGTTGTAGCGCACTTTCATAGAGAGTATATCTACATATATAATCTATATAATCTTACCTCTAGTATATACCCCAATAGAGAGAAGTAACAGTATTTTTGGAAAATAAACTTATGCAATAGCAGAAAAAAAAGAAAAATGTTGAATATCAATAATAGAACAGAATTTCATATAGTAGAATGCTAAATGTTTTAGAGCTACAAAACTGTTCCTAGACCAATATGCTATATATACACACATATATGTATAGTATATACAATATATGCCATATGGCTTGAAATCCCATCTAGTCTATCCTAACCAAATGACTATAAACAAATTGTTAGCCAACTTTCATAAAAAAAAAATATCAAAAATTCTATTTGAGAAATGCTTAAAAAAATACAAAACAAAACAATTATCAACAGAGTTGCCAGATCAATGAGAAAAAAATAATATCTAAAATTTTATTCTATGTATAATTGTAAATTTGAACACACATAGTTTTGGTTAATAGGGAGCAAAAAATATTTTATAGAAAACAAAAATTTGAATGTAATTTAAATCAATTGAAATAAAAACCAAAGATTACAATATGAAAACAAAAAAAAAATAAAAATAAAAATAAAAAATAATAGAAAATAAAAGAAAAACCTAATTAATTACATGCCAAAAACAAAGTATGTATAATTAAAAACTATTATTATTATTATATGGTATATATATGTATATGTAACTGTATATTTTATAAATGTTGACACAACTTATTTATGTATTTGTGTATACTATGTGTAACTATTGCACTTTGTTTAACAATTAAGTATGAAAAAAAAAACTCAAACACAAACAATGAGAAAATAATCATTCAAAGCAAAGCTAAATGTAATTTTCAATTCTTTCAATTCTTTTCTATTTTTTTTTTTCCACTTTATGCACAATTTACAACAATAAATTGAACACACACACACACACACACACACACTAATACATAAACAGAGACGTGCACAAAAATCAATCGAATTGAAATTGGTAACTCAACAAAAGAGATAAATGTATGAAAACTTTTTGCATTGTCTGTGAGTTTTTGAGAATAAAAAGAGATTAAATGTGTTACTTGCACATTGTGTGTGGTTTATTTCCTTGTTTGTCTATGCTTAGAGTAAAATGTTTTGGGTAAGTAGTGAAAAGCAATAAAAACAACAAAGAGCTTGATATTTGCTCTGCTTTAAAACGAAAAAATAGAAATAAAAATAGAAGAGAGTCAAAGCAATTACAACAGCACGAAAGACTGAATAGATAAAAAAAAAACTACTGCTGCATGTGAGTTTTCTCTTTACGATGCTAAGTAAAAATTCGGAGCTTTCTGATAGTTTAAGAGCGACTGTTTTGCTTTCACATCTACTTAACGATCGTTGTTATTGCTCTGTATCGTATGCAATTTCACTATCTCATTTACACTACTTGCACATTGCTCTGCAGGAGCCAAACAGCAATAGCATTTGTCCCTTTCTCACATACGCAAGCATACGCACAATATAACACTGCTTGAGCTTCGTTGCCAGATTATGGCACTGCTTGTGCTTCACAGTCAAATTACGATACACTGCTTGAACTTCGCTGTCAAAATGAATGCTGTAAATTAACAGCTGTGTGGTAAAGAGCAACAACAACATAAAGCATAAAGCAACAAAGCAGTGTGTGCTCTTGCGCTCTCTCTCTCTCTGAGAGTGCAATAAGCAGAGTTTCGTTTAGTTTTGTTCAATGTTCACAGCCGCAAATGTTGTTTAAATGCATTTTGCGTTGAATTTTAAGTAATTAAATAAATGTTTAAATTCATAAATCATTTTTATTATACCATAGTGTCTGCTGGTCTATGCTCAATTCAATTAAACGCTTAACGCACCGCAAATAATCTCAAGTCTATTATGTTCGCATTATTCACATAGTTGTTCAGCTGCTGCTGCTGCTGCTGCTGCTTAAAAACTTTCCGTTTTCATTTCGCATTGCATTTAGCTACAATTTGCCATAAGGATTTTGCAGCTGCTGCTCCAAGCTTGTGTTTCTTCTTTTTTTTTTTTTGTTAGCATATTTGCTTTAAAATGCGCTCAACTTTTTGCATAAATATAAAGATATGCAGAAAGATGATATTTGCATTTTATCTATGAATTTTAGTTTAATCCATTTTGGTTTTGCTGTTGCTGCGGCTGCGGCTGTGGCTGTTGTTACTATTGCTGTCTCTGTCTGGGCTTAAACATTTAGAGTTCGTAAACGTTTTGTGGTTATTTAGCCGCAGGTTCAGTTAATTGCATCTGTTGGTCGACTAAGCGTTATAACGAGAGAGAGTGAGGGACAGAGACTGAGGCTGACAATTAATAGATTTGCTTACGATTGACTAATGCCAAAGGTCAATAGGTCAGCATTGACATGATAATTACATGAGCTTTTGTATATAAAATAAAAAAAAAAAATTTATTTTTTTGCTGACGAATATATAGAAAATTATCTTGGCTGCTGCTGATGTTGCTGATGTTGCTGCTGTTTCAGCTGTTCAATTGTTCAACTATGTTCAGTTGTAGAGCTTTAGGTGCTATTTTAATTATGCAAAGTGCCTTTGCTGGTGCTGCAAGCATGATTTTGCATGCACAAGCTTGTCGGCTAGCTTAGTGCAAATTGAATGGCCGTTTGCATTGGGCTTATTAGCCATTAGCCAAAACATGGCTTAAGATGCATTTGATAGCCAAATGCAATCGCAATATTCTATTACTATTCGCTATCTCTCTTCTCTCTCTCTTCTATTTCTTTCTCTCTTTTGCCTTTTACTTTGCATATCTTGCGCCTTTTTGCAACTGCTGCTGTTGCATAGCAAAGTCACTTAAATATGCTGCAAAGTTGCCTCAGGGCCGCCATAAAATTCAACAGCGCAAAAAAAAAAAATTATAAAAAATAAAGCAAAAAATAAAAAAAAAAATGAAAAAAAAAGAAAACTTGGAATATTTGTTTTTTTTTTTCTCTATGTTTCGTGAAAACTATAAAACGAAATAATGCCCGTGGCGTACGTGGAGTTTGATAAATGTGAAACAATAGCAAAAAAAAATAAAAAAATAGCGCTGAAACAGTGCGAATAAAAAATGCTGCTATACTGCTGCTTTACATTTTTTTTTTGTTTTTTCTTTCACTTTTAACGCTATTTATATGCTAAAATAAAACATAATCTTAATTGAAAATATTTTCAAAATATTTCAATAATTCTGCTGCTGCTTGACCCTTCAACACTTGTGGCCGATAACAAAAGAATCCCATTTTTTGTCTCTCTTTCTCTCTGAATTTTTCTCACATTTTGCTGCTTATCACAAAACTATTGAAAATAAAATAATATTGAAATTTCAAACTGTAAAAGCAACAAAAAAACAAGAAAAAAAATGAAGGGAAATTTAAACTGACAGACGCTTATCTTAACGCTTGACCCGAGCCCCTATTGGTATGCAACACAAACATGCGACAAATTTTCAACCCACACAGACACACACACACACTCATACACACACACAACAATACAAAAGGGACAATAGAGCTTTGGATTTGTATGCAATGTCTATTGAATAGCTGGAAATATTTTGTCTGCAAATTTGAGTTGGGCAACGAAAAGGTAAAATATCAACGACTGATACGACGTCTGTCTTCATCTCTCTCTCTCACTTTCTATCTTTCTTTCTCTCTCTGTCTTATTTTTTGACAAACATATGCAGAGCATTGGTCAACTGATGGACCTTGGCCAGCACTTTGTCGGTTATATTTTTAGCTAACCAGCTCATTTCCTATGCAATGCTATATATATATGTTAATACCCGGTAGTTGACTGAACTCGAGTATATTAGTTATGAGTGAAAGTGCAAGGTGTGGCAAATTTTTCACTTTTTTAGTTACACACAAATCTTAAATGTTTCAAAAATTATATGCTTATACCCTGCAGTTGTTTGAACTGGGGTACATTAGTTCTGGAGATACAGTAAATGGCAGGGTAAACTCTGAATAGAGAAATTTTTTCACTTAAATAATTAACAGGTTATATGTATATACCCTGCAATTGATTAAACTGGGGTAGATTAGTTATATGTAAAACTTCTTAAAAAAATCAGGGAAAGCGGCGTGGTATAACGCATATAAGAAAATTCTTAAATATTTATCTTAATATAATGTTAATACCCTGCAGTTGTCCCAAGTGGTGTATATTATTTTTATGTAAATGTTTATTACAAACAATAGCAGACCTGACAGAAAAAGGTTTCTTTGCAACGTTACCAACAAAAATCTTAAATATTTACCGGGTATTTTGTATAGTCAGTAATATTTTGCGCTGAATATTTCAACTCCTTTTCTGTGTTTTTATTTTTTATTTTTAGCTGTTTTTTTATTTTATTAGTTTTGTTTGTGTTCGAACGTGCGACGGCTGCAAAACTGCCAACTGACAAGTGGCATGTGGCAAGTGCGGTGTGTGGCATGTGGCGTATGGCGTGTGGCATGCGGCAACTAGGGAGTTGGCTGCCAAGTGCGTTTTGCATTAACAACTATGAGAGATTTATGCAAAAGTTATGCGATTCTTAGTATCTCTTACCGTTAGTTTTTTTTTTTTTTTTTTTTTTTTGTTTGTTGCCACCATACTCTGCTGCCTTGCTGCGGCCTTGTTGCCACCCAACAACGCCCAGAATTGAGCGCGCACAGCTCATTGAGCTGTCAGCTGAGCTTGCAGCAAGTTTTACCTGTGCAACGGGCGACGCCTTCGACTGCTTGTGGCCTTGGCTGTTGCTTACTGCTGCTAATGTTGTCTGCTGCTGCTGTTGTTATTATTGTTGTTGATGCTGGTGCAGCTAATGCTGCTGCTGTTTGCTTGTCATTGTTGCCAACAACTGAATCAAATGTATTAAAAATTTATTGAATTTATTTTTATGTGCTGCAAGTAGCAAGTCGCAAGTTGCAGGCTGCCAGTTGCCAGTTGCCCCGTTTAGCCCGTTGTGCCACTCGTCTAAGTTGGCGTACAAAATGCGCTTTGAGCTGCACTTAAGCTTACCACAGACACAAGATGCAAGACACGAGATGCTAGACATATGGCCACAGGTGTGCATGTGTGTGCGTGTGTGTGTCTATCAGTGGGCGTGGCTAATGCGACTGAGTGTCGCTTTTACCACTATGGCAACAGCTACGGCGACGGCAACAACACCGCATGCCACGTGTATATGGACATCTCATGGACAGCCAATAGATGATACTATTGCGATACCACACAATGCACTTTCGCTGCTCTCAGCTTACAACACTTTCTTCTCCACTCTCTGCTCTCCGCTCTTTGCTATCAGCACAGAGCTCATGGCTCACGGCCCGCAGATGGCAGCACAATCAAGAAAAGTCAATCACAACTCTATTGAATGGAGCCGACGGATCGTTAAGCCACATTTGGTTATGTACTTTGAAGGTATGTTATGTATTTTTGTGTGCACAGTGAGAAAAAGTTGAGTGCAAATTAAAATAAAATTATAAATAAAAAATATATTAAAAGTCAATAAAAAATATAAATATACTAAAATTAAACAATATAAAAAAGAGAAAGAAAATATAAATATATAAAAAGTAAAACAAATAAAATTAAAAATGTAATTTTAAATAAAATATAAATAAAAAATATTAAATTGTAAAATGAAAACAAAATATCTTTTAGAAAAATAAAATAAATTTAATTAAATATAATATATTTTAAAACATATTTAAAGAATAAATAAATATATTTAATTCAAAAATTTAATTAAAATTATTTAATTAATTTGTAATTATCAATAACAATGGTGAATCTAAGTAATACATTACAAATAAATTAAATAATTTAATCTAAATTAAAAATCAAAATCTAAAATAAAATTTAAAAATATATTTAAAATAATAAATAATATTTTAAAAATAAAACGACATAGGAAAATAATAAATAAAATACATTTAAAATAATAACTAAATAAATTTAATTTAATTTAATAATAATTAAAATTTTAAAACAAAATAATTATATTTAAATAATAAAAAAAATTGGAAAATAATAAATACAAAAATTAAATGAAATAAATTTAAAATAAATTAAAAATGAAAAAGCAAATAATATTTAAATAATAAAAAAACATAGGAAAGTACTAAATGAAAATAATTTTAAAATAAGAATAGCTAAATAAATAATAATAAATTTAAAATAGGTAAAAAAAAATAAATTTAAAAAAAAAATATTTAAATAATAATAAAAAAAACATTGGAAAATAGTAAATAAATTATAAATAAAAATAATAAATAAAATAAATGTAAATTAATAAATTGAAAATAAATTAAAAATGAAAATAAATCAAATGATATTTAAATAATAAAAAAACATAGAAAAATACTAAATGAAAATAAATATTTATAAATAATAGTGTAAAATAGATATTATACATTAAAAAATATTAAAAAATAAATAATAATTCATTAAATAAAAACTGAAAAAGTATTTAAATTACATTAATTATTAATTTAATAAATATAAATAAATAATAAATGCACAGCTCTGTAAATAAGTAATAAAAATATAAGAAAATATTTAAAAAATGAATAATAATACACAGATTTAAATCTCGAATAAAAATAAATAAATGAATCTAATGAATAAATACAATAATAAATTTATTCAATAAAAAAATAAAAAAAAAGTCTAGAGAAAAAGTGAAAGCAAAGTCACAAAGATTTTAGCTGCAAAATGATAAACAAATAAATAAACAACTCAAAAATATTTTGGTTTTATTTATCGTTTATTATGCATAAGTATTACAATTCGCGCTATAAACTAAAAAGAAAAATGATGCACAACAAAAATACAAAAATCAAAATTCAAATTGACGCACAACAACAATTCCGCGGAAACATAAGGAAAACATAAAATGAAAATGAAAATAAATTAATGAAATAAAAGTGAATATATTATGAATAGATATATTCACAGTTAAATGAATTGTATGCATCAGATATCAGATATATTCGTATAAGATATGTTTTTTTTCTTTATATATATATATATATATATATATATATATATATATGTAGTATATATGTATTTGTAGAACGCTAAATGCTCGATGACTGACAACGTTTTGTTATTATTTTTTTTTTTTGCTACATTTTAAATGCGTTTTTCGACAAACGGCAGAGCGATGGAAATAACAGAAAAATAACAGCAACAAAAAAAAAAAAAAAAGAATTCAAAAGTTAACAAAACATTAATTGGGCCAAGTGGGCGTCGTCAAGTGTGGGTGTGGTCGTGGGCAGAAAGCGATTGCAACCGGATATTGCTTAGTAGACAAATTTCTTTTGTTCACCATAAAGTGACTCATACAGTGAGGGCGGCAAATGCTCGGCCAGGAAAATTTGCAACTTCTCGGGCGCTGTAACAGGTGTATAGCGTGCCATGGGGAAAGTTCTAGTAACAGCATCGATAAGAACACGCAGCGTAGGCTGAATATCAGCAGACTGTGAATAAAAGTGAACATAAAGAATGTGAGAATTGTTTTTGTAGCGACTGTTAAATGGTACGTGTGCAAGTGAGTGAGTGAGTAATGAGAAGTAATCAGACATTACCTGACGTGAGTATTTCTCCACAGAAGTCATGGCTGCCTCATAGTAATCTTCACCATAGGTTTTCTTTTGCTCCGACGACAGTTGATTCCACATTTCTTTGGCCTGCAACAACAACAATAACAACAACGAGATTGAGAATGAGCATGAGAAACAGAATACAGAAGAAGGAAAAAAAATAGTAACGAAAATGTAACAAGAGAGTTTTAATGAGCTCTTATGCAACTATTTTAATGCTTCTCCTTAGTCTTCTGGTTTTCTCACTCTTATTCTTCCTCTATCTATCCCCCTGCAACCCCTCTCTCTCTCCTACTCTCTCTTAGCTGCCTTTAGCTTCTTCTTGGCATTTGCACATTATCGTAAAAAGTGGAACAAGCCAAGTTACATGGCACATACCACATGCCGCTGCTTACCACATGCCACATGCCACATACTCTGTCTTTGTCATTAAGCACGAAAATGGCCAGACATATAAAATGTCTGAGCTACTGAGCTACAGCTGCCACTGTGCTGTGCTTACCTGGTCGCGCAGCTCTGTCTCGCTTAGCCAACCGTTGCCAGGAGCAAACTCGCCGGCTGCCACAACAGACACATCGACGCCACGTGTACGCATCTCCTGGCGCAGACAGGCAGCAAAACAATCGACAGCCGCTTGTGTTGCATTTTGAATGCCACGCACTGGCGATGGAACGCGATTCAATCCTGAGGTTAGGAACACAACGCGTCCATGAGCGCGACGCACAAGTGGCAAGAAGATTTGGGTTAAGCGAGCGGCACCTGCAAAGCACGAAAAAATTAATATAAGTTATAAGAAATATTAATTATTATTGTAAAATTAAAAAAAAAATTTAATATAAATTATTTGATATAATAATATTTTGTTTCTAATTAAATTTGTAAATATTTCAATTAATATTAAATTGAATTTATTTGGTGGAAATTATTGAAAATTATGAAGTATTACTTCATAATTAATTTTGAATAATAATTGCTAATAATTGTAAATTAATTAAAATGTTTATTAAATGTAATTTTAATTGATTTAATTAAATTTTTATTAAATTTTAGAAATTATAAAGTAACATTATTAGTTATTAATTAATAACAATTAAATGATATATTTGAAAATTTAATTTTTTCATGGTTTGATTAATTTTTTTTAAATTTTAATAAACATTTATGCATACTTATAAAATTGATTATAAATTATTGGAAATTGAAATTTTTGATGAAATATAATTAATTGAATTTTACAGTTATTAATTTTTAATGTAATTTATTTTTTTTTTATTTAAATTTTTTAAATTTAATTATTTTAAAATTATGTTATAAATTTTGAATTTTATTTGCATTTTTTAATGTATTTCAATTTTCAACTGCAGCTGCAAAAAGCTTTTCAGCACAGTGGCGCCATCACTTACCGAGCAGATTAAGATCCAAGCTTTTGCGCAATACTGAGAATGGGATCCACTCCAATTCACCAAGCGCAATCCAATGAGCACAATGAACCAAAGCCCATAGACCTTCGGCGCCATGTGGCAAATGCTGGGAGACATAACGAGCAGCTTCCAAAAGCTAAATATAAAGTAAAAATCAGGTTGAGTATTTAGCTAAATGAAAAGCTTTTGCACGAAATGAAAAGCTCAATTGACTTACGCTTTTCTCGGAGGTAATATCAACGTGCAACAATTTCAAGCGTCCTGATGTCTCCTCCTTGAGTATTTTCGCTTCGTCCGAATCATCGATGGGCGAATTGAAGCCCGCATATACTGTAAAGCCTAAATCATCTAGTTTCTTGGCCAGATACCAGGCCAAGGGTGAATCACAGCCGGTGATTAACACGCCTTTCCCAGGTGCAGAGACCTGAAAAAAGCAAAAAATAGAAAAGAAAAATATATAGTAAATGAAATGAAATGAATAAATGAAAGGTTATTCAACTTTTTTTTTAAGAGAAAAAACTTTAACTAAATAATGAAACTAAATTGCTTTATTTATATTTTTATAATTTTTATAAATTATTAAGAATAAATATTTAAAAATTATTATATATTTTATTAAAATTTATTATTAATATTTTATATTTTATTTGTATTAAATTTTACCAAATAATTTAATTTGTTATATATTTATACATATATATTTTTATACATCTATATATGTATTTAATTATTTAATTTTTGTATTTATTTTAAATTTTGCATTTTTTTATTTTTGTTTTTACTAAAAATTTCCCCAGTTTTTCTATATTTTGGTTTAAAATATATAAAATATATTTCTTTTACAGTTAAAAATTGTACTAAAATTTTAGTAGATATACTAAGCCACAGTTAAATTTTGCAAGTGTTGTATTAAAATCTTATTCTAAAATTGTGCACTTTGAACTTTGCATAAAATGTAGTTTCGCTTTCTAGGCAAAAGTATTTTCTTAGCTGTATCTACAGCTTCATCTTTCTGTCTCTGACCGACTGACGCTCTGTTTCAAACACATATCCGTTTAGTAAAACAACAACATACACACACATACATATAAAGAGCGTATAACAAAAGTAAGAGAGGGGAAGAGTAGAGCAACGAAGAGAAGCAAAACGTATGCACTGACACTTCCGCTTTAGACACACGCGTCTTGTGTCTGACAGCTAGTGTTTGCGCGCGTGTGTGTGAATCTCTCTCTCTATCTCTTTCTCTGTCTGTATGTGTGTGTGGGTGTATACGGATGCTTGGCACAAAAGACAACCGCAGTTTGTCCAAGTCAAGTCAGAGCGAAAGACAGTTGAACAGACAGACAGACAGACAGACAGACAGACAAGCAGGCAGGCAGGCTGGCAATTGAAAGAGGACGCTGTGGCGGGGCAAAGCATAGGAAGACAAAAGAGAGATAGGAATGTAGGCAACTTGTCTCAACTTGTCTATAGTGGCACTGCCATAATTCATCATGCCATTAGCCAATATATATATATATATACACCATATATCTATATGTAGTGGAATAGTTTGTCACAGTGTATTGGCTAGAGGCTCAAGTATGCGTCTCTAGTGCGTCAATTGTCTGCAAGTGTGTATGAGTGAAACGACATACAAACTTGTTAGCAGAGCATGAGAAAAGGAAGTTTGTAAGAGTGGGAGAGAGAGAGAGTGTGTGTGTGTGTATTAGTGGAGGTGGCTAGGCAATTCTTACTCATTGTTCGGACTATTAAACGGTTATAAAGTGCTCGTAAAAATTCTTAAAAAAAACAGACACATACACATATGGACAGTAGAGCAAAAGACTTGTGCTGTCTGTGTGTATTATTATTGGCCATGTTGTTGACACCCATTAAGACTGGCCAACATTTTATTGATACACTGTAACAAGCTGCCATTGCTTTTAACAGAAATTACAGCTAGATAAAAGCATCAATTGTAAATGTTACTTTAATTTTTTGCTAGAATTTGAAATTGATATTGGGAATTATTTATGTGATTTCTCGCAGTGTAGCTAGAAGTGTTTAGACTTATCAAATCTCTTGGTGTTTCAGACATTAATAAAAATAGAAATAGAAATCGAAATAGCAATAAGTATACTCGCTCAAACAAAAGTCAATTTCATTGCACACTGATTCCCTCTGCCGCTGCTGCTGCCGCTTTCATTGACACTACCATTGCCTTTATCTTTGTCTCTTTCTCTCCCGCACTTCACTTACAGCTCTTTCGAAGTGTCAGCTGTTTTGTAAGTTTTAGTTCGTAGCCAACGCGACAAAGTTTTTTTTTTTTTCAGCTTTTCAGCTTTCTAGCTTCCTTCGCTACTGTTTTGTTTTGTGGTTTCTTGTTGCGTTTTTATGCGACTTTCTAGTATTTTGCCATAAACTTTTCGGTCAACTTTTGCTGCCTGACTGTGTACGTGCCGCTTGCAAGAATGCCAGGATAGCATAGCATAGCGTTATTTTTTCTTCCCCTCTTCACCCTCCTCTACTTGTTTTTGTTCAACATTTATTATGGTTTTACTGAAATTACTTTAAAGTTTCCACCAAGTAAAATTGCCAACTGCAAGAAAAAGCATCAGCTCAGTTAACAGAGAATTGCACAATTAAAATTGGTACAAAAAACATTTGCAACAAAAATATTTAGAGTCAATTAAATCAAGTCCATAGCCAGCAGCAGCAGCAAACAAAAACGATGCTGCTGCTTCTGCTGCTGCAACAGTTTGTATAAAATGTTATCGTAGAAGAAGAAGAATTTTCGATTGAAATTTGAACGCATTGAAATCAAGCAAAAAAAAAAAAACTTTATCACGTTGCACTTTTCATTATATTTGCTTGCAAGGCCAAGGTAAAAGTATGCTACGAAATATGCAAATTGAGACATGTTTTATTGTTAACAATTTGTGCTGCAACAAAACTATTTTCAAAATACGAAAACACAGACAAATGCATAACAACAAAGATAAATAATTAGAGGAAAAATGAAGAGCAACTCTGTAAGCTGCGATCCAATGCGAAAGAGGGAGACAAGTAGTAGTTTGATTTTGTAATAAGAGCATCGAAGCTGGCAAATTAAGTAGTTAGAAGAGTACGAATGTATATGCTGCAATAAGCAGGGAGAGAATTTAAAGAGAGTGCAGTAGAAGGCTTCCACATTTAATACGATCCACTAAGTGAGAGCTTTGATCTACTGTGTATTCAGCTAGTATATATTGAAGCACACAATTTTCAAGGCTTTAGTCTTGTCTTTGCCGGGCGGTATGCGCCAGAGCTCAGCTTGATGCTGGCTCTAGTGCAAGTGCATTGAAGTTTTTAATAGTGCGAAAAAGGTGTTTGTGAAAACTGAAAACAGCGTGTGAAAAAGAGATAGAGGCACTGTAAATGCACGCAGTGTTTTGATCTCAGCACATAAAGTAATATGTTAGAGAAGCAGAATAAGATAGCTATGTGCGCGTGTGTGTGGAGTGGAAGCCGCGCATGTTATTCAAGAAGAGAGAGAGAGAAGAGTCCAGAATAAATTCTGATCTTTTGTGTGTGTGTGCAGTTAGTTTTCGTAGATGCGCTGAATTTCCAAGACTTTAGTTGTCTTTTGTCGGGCGGTACGCGGCAGAGCTCGGCTTAAGTGTATGAATTAGGGAACAATGATTGTGAAAACTGATTAGAATATCATTGATAACTGAGTTTGAAAATGTGAGAGATGACAGTAAAGACAAGCAATATTCTAATGTCCAGTCTTTAACATGGAAAGTAAAAAGTAAGAGAAGCACGACATAATATGCTGAGTAGCGAGAGTACAGTGGAAAAGGTTACCCTCAACACCCGGCAAATGCAATTCAGCAAGAGAGGGAGAAGAGTCCACAAAAAATTCTGATGCAGAGAAATATGATTTTAACAAGTGATATTAGAAAGAGTTTGAAAAAGAACAAGAGAGTCAGCATAGCTCTCTTTGATATATATTTTGATATATATTTTGTATATACATTTTATATTATTTATTACGCTTTCCGTTTAATAAATAACAAAAATATATTTATAATATATTTCTATATTCTTGCTACGATGTTTCATTTCTAGATTGTTGAACATTTTATATAATATATGTAGCTTGAAAACGATTGAAACTATAAAGTTGAATGTTTGGTTTTTAATACAATAAATAAAAGCAAAGACTGGAAATTTTTTTCCTTTGAGAGAGATAGCTTAAGCTGTCGACAATTTTCAACGGATCAACTCGTTTTGCACCTGTACTCTCTCCATTTCTTTGACTCTTATTTTTTTGTGTTGCTTTTCAATCTTTTATTTCCTTGTCAACTATCGTCGTAAAGTGTCAGGAAGCGGTACTTGTGCCACTTTAACAGCTTTTCGTGTTTCGAAAGTGAAAGTGGAGGACACAAAAAACAAAAATAACAAAAACAAAAAACGATGAAGAAGAAAAAAAAAACGGCGCATGCAAAACAACAAAAGCAATTGCAGAGCTACAAACAAAAAAATGGAGGAAAAAAAAGTTTTGCACAAGTGCAGTTTGACTACGTGCAAGGCATAAAGAGGCCGACAGAACAATTTGAGTGAACAGCCGCCAAACGGCGAAGTCAACCTCTTTGCCACTCCTTTTTGCCACACCACACCACACCACACCACACCAGACCACACCAGACCAGGCCAGACCAGACTAGACTGCATCATACCACACCGCATATCGTTGCACTTGCCTACCGCAACGCAACAGAATTCAACCCTTAAAGAGTGGCAGAGTCATGTCGTGTCTGTAAACATGGCAGGCTGCGGTTGCACGTTTGCTGGTGATGGCTTTTTATAAACGTTCCCAAAATAGACGCAAGTTGCATGCACCTAAAATAGCCAACAGCCAACCAAGCAACCAACCGCCAACCGCCAAGAGTCGCTGTCGCTATTGCTATTGCTGTTGCTGTCGTTGTCGGTGTTACAGTCGCAATTGTGGCTTTTACACTGTTAGAAATTTATACACATTGAATTACAATTCGCATTAAAATTGACTAAATTTCTAAATTGTCTTTAAATTGAAAAAATTAGAAAACATTTTATATATAGGTTTTTTTTTTAATTTATTTACATTTATAGAAATTAATTTGCATTTTTGCTGTGTATATTCAAAAGTCGCAAGTTGGGAGAAGTAGGCGGCATGTCAATCAACTCAAGCATTTAACAGAGTTGTTGTTAGACCCGCTCATCGCTCACTACTTATTGCTCACCGCTCACCGCTTATAGCTCATTGTCCGCCGTCTATTTGCTGTCGTCTGTCGTTTGTTGAGCGTCGAGCGGAACTATTGTCGAGCGGAAATGCGCCAACGGCAAAAAGGAAAAGCTAAAGGCAAAGGCGATGGCAATGGCGATGACGACGGTGACGGTGACGGTGACGGCAAAGGAAAAGCGCAAAGGATGTGGGTAACTCAATGAGCTGAGGGCATTCATAGCGTTCCATTTAAATGCATCCTTTATTGCATTTTAATTGCAAATAGAATTAGATTTACGACTACAGTTAGCAGCAGGTTGCAAAGTAGCGAGGTGGCAGCGGCAGGTGTTATCTGCAACTAGGCAGCGGCAAACGGCGCATTTTACGCGCACTTTTAGCCAAATTTGATAAATGCGGCACAAACACGCGATGCCAACTATGCTGAGAGTCTATTTCGTGGTCTATCTGGGAGTAAGATTCATTAATTTTAGCTTTAGCGCAAACATACAGCGTTACGTATACGTAATATTTATATATTTATATTGTTGACTATATATACATATACACTATACTATATATATATATATATATATATGTATGTTTGTATGTGCATTATGTTTGTCTAATATGCAAACTGCAACAAGTTAACAACATTTAATGAAATCAAATTGCAGCTGAGCGAGCGACAAGCACAAGGGACGTTTGTAGACGTTACAAAGGGGAAACAGGTGACAGGCACAAGAGGAAAATGTAGTATGAAGACGTAGCAGCAGCTGCTTTTAGAGGGTAAATTTCTCTGTACTTATGTGTGTGTCTGTATGTGTGTGTGTGTGTTTGTGTGTGTTAAAAAAGTTATGCGTGCAAAATGTAAACAACGGCAACAGAAAAGAAGGGAAAATACAAACAGCATATGAACCTTACAACACGTGCCTCAATTTGCGGCAAACAATTTATGACTGTCGAGGGCGTAGTCCTTAGTTCTTAGTCCTTAGTCTTTTTCTCCTTAGTCGTTAGTCGTCTTTTCGTCCTCTTTGTCATTTAGGCCAACTGACCGTGCAGACCGTGCAAGGCTTCGAGTATAAACATAAGCATTAGCATTGGACTAACAAAACGGCATATTACGCTAATGTCATTTCACGTTTAAAGGATATATTAAAGGATACAAAATAGTTGTTGGCACATAATATTCGAATGTCCTTTGAGATCGTAAGTGTATTCTAAATTCGATTTTTAAACCAAAATTTGCTTCTATATCTTTTCTATTTTCATAATCATGCGGGCAGCAACATTTCATAGAATTTTTGCGGATGTATAGGAAGGAAAGATACTCGTAGAAAATAATTTATAGCTGAGCAAAAACAAAAACAAAATCAAAAACAAAAAACATAAGAAAAAAGGGTTAAATAAACCGATAGAAATATGTTAACAGAATGTGATAAATTTTCTCTGCATTTGAACATTAAGAGAATCATTTAAATAAATCTGTGAAAATTTGTTCTGCAAAAAAAAAAAAAAAACCAAATGCCTGTTGAAAATATTACATTATAAATATTAATATTAAACTTTAAGCATTTTTCTCTCAGTGTATATATAGTATAAAGTTATATATGTATATATAGTATATCAATATTCAGTTGACGCTTTTAGCTTAGCAAAATAAATAGTGGCGAAATGCGACGCGTCGTTGAGTTAAGTAAAGTTGAGTGTCACAAAAGTGAAATGAAACATTTTCCTTGCTAACATTGGCTGAGTGAAAGCCTTGGCAGTCAGAGCCTTGCTTTTTATCTCTTCGTTTTTTTTTGATTTCTTTTTTTTTTTTTTGGTTTTTTTATTAAGCTTGCAACATTCGCACTTTCCGTTGCCCTTTCTCTATCTCTACCCACACAGAACAGCGAGTACATGCTTGACCGCCGTCCCGAGCATACCCTATAAATCTACATAAGTGAAATGCGTAGCGTCCCTGCGACTGCCTCTCCACTTTCATTTCAGACTCACCCACGCAGGGGAGCCCCGCTGACAACGTTACGCCAGAAATTTAAGTGAAAAATGGCGTACAAACCGCATACAAATTGTCCTCACAGTACCGTTATGAACACAAGGCGACGAAATGTGCGAAAGCAAAGCGAAAACAGAAAACAGTAAGAGGAACAAAAAAAAAAAAAAAACAAAAACAACAAGAGTAACAGTAACAAATGAAATGAAAAGTATATAAAAAAAAGCAAAGAATTTAGAGGGAAACACGAACACGCACACACACACACATACACATACACATACACAGACACATACACATACACATACACATACACATACACATACACATACAGGCATACGCATGCACGCATATTAAATCAGTTGCTAAAAATAACTACAGTAAAATCCTTAGCAAAACGTAAACTGACAACAAATATAACATAACGAAAACAATTTTGTCGAAGAAGTCGCCAAAAAAAAAAACACACACACACACAGACATATAAAACAGAAAATAATAAAAAGAAAAGAGAAAACGAAACGAAATAAAAGCAACGCGAAAAGTCATTGAACGTATTAAGCTGTAATAAATTAATTAACTGCAAAGTTAAAAACCATTTTTGTGTTTTGCCTTTTGCCAACAACGTAGAGAGCGAGAGAGAGAGAGAGAGACATGATTTTATGCCATATACACATTCGCTTATACGCTGTTGATGCCTTTGCGAGTATTAAAGGCTTTTCACATTACGTATACAACGCATTGTACGTTGGCAAGCACAAGCTGCCTAATTTGCAGCTTGTTTTTGCGACTTAACGCAACTCTTGGAGTTGACTCTTGTGGCAGACAAGACAACACGCAATACTTTTGACTTTGTGGCAAGCAGTCAGTCAGTCAGTTAGTCAGTTAGTCAGTCAGACACTTATTATTACATGCCACAAACTTACATAGTTATTTCAAACAATGGATTAATATAAATTTTTCTTTCTGTTTTATTTTCTTTTTCTTTTTCTTTCATTTGTTTCATTTCATTTTTACTTGCACACTTGCTCAGCTGTCTTAGCCGCTGTGCGTGTCGACATATGAAAAACTTATCTATATTTAAATTGTGATTATATTTTCGTTAAGCTTTTGTTTAGTTTTCCACGGTTTCCACGACTACAAATGGTGCCCCTGGCAATTGTGTTAATTAATATTTAGAGCAATATCTGGAGACTTAATAAGGGCAACTGTGGTTAAAGTTTTTAAGCACTTTTACTTAGCCTTCCTTGCCCAAAACTAAGTGCAGATAATTAGGCAACAGTTTTACAGACTGAGAAGCAGAAACGAAGAAACGCAGAAACAAAGCAAAACTATAGAGATAGAGATATAGTAGCTCGAGATAGTTAGACTTATGTCACATGATTAATTAAGTGTTTAAGTTGCAAAATGCAAAATGCTTTTCGTATACTTTCAACAAAGTTCTATGAACATACAATTTAAGCTTCACTTCGTTCGCTTTCAATTTAAGTTTTTGTTATAGAGTACAGTTATATATATATGGTATATATAGATATAGCATATGCTTTGGCAGCAACATTTAATTAAAAACTTGGTAAACTTTTAGTGCGTTTTTATAGTGTTTTAAAAGCTAAAATTCGTAATATTTAAAAATAGAACACGGATGCATAGCTAAAAAGCTAAAGAAATAAATTGACTAGAAATGTTTATACACTTGCGTAGTGTATTATCACTTTTGTTAGGAGTTTGTAACGCTCATAATAAAGATGATATACGATATATATTCTTGAACAACAATAAACAGCAATTATGCATGTCTGTCAGTCTGTCAGTCTGTCAGTTTAAAGCATGTTAATCCTATTCCCTATTGCCATAAGCTGTACCAATCAGATCGGATCGCTATATCATATAGCTGCCAAAGGAAAAATGGCACGGAAATAGACTTTTTGGATTAAAGATTTGTTTTTTATTTATCAAACTATATGTCTGAGACTAACAGGAATTGAGTTAAGTGGCGACTTATACAGCTCAGTCATATTTGATCGGAAATTGGACAACTATATCATATAGCTATCATAGAATATCATAGAATATAGCTATCAAATGGCTATTTTAAATCTTCAAAGAGCTTTGACAATGCAAATATAATTATAATTTCCTCTTTTAGCTTAATCTAAGCAGCAATATTTCATAACAAATAATATTTTTTCTTTTGTGGAATAATTATTATTATTATTATTATTTTTTTTTTTAGATTATTTTAATATTTTAATTTTAATAGAAATTTTTTTTTAATTTATTTAAACTTTATTTAGTTTGTTCATTCAACTTTTAAAGGCTGCTGTAAGTCTTGTTTGTGCTACTCTATATAATTAGAAGCAACAATCGAAATATTGTTGCATTCAGTGAATACATTTTGAAAGCAAGTTGAAGTTGCCTCAGTGAGTGCAGTGAGTGCAACCAAGGGAACCGCAACAATGCCACTACAAATGATGCACATACTTTGAACAGAATGATAATATGAGAATACATTGAGAGAATAAATAGAGAAATAGCGAGAGAGAGAGAGAGAGAAAAATGCTAAAGCTGAATCTGTGGATAGAACTTTGTCTATGGCCTTTGGCTCTGACCTAATGAACGGCAGTTGCAACAGCAGCAGTAGCAGCAGCAGTAGCAACAACAACAGCCTGCACAGTGCTAAAACCACAGAGAGCGTGGGAGTGAGTAGATAAAAAGAGAGAGATAGAGTGAGAGAAAGAGAGAGAGAGAGAGAGAGAGTGAGAAGTGCAAGGGAAACGGTAACGGAAACGAATGCAAATGTCAAATGCAATGCTTCATATGCTGCATGTTGTTGCAGCTGATGATGTTGGCCTGTGAATCTCTGTGGGTTCTCTCTGTCTCTGTATATCTCTATCTTTCTGTCTCTGTCAGTCTGTCTCTGTCTCTCGGTGGATTGTCGGTTCTTTGCTGCGGCTGTTGAAGCAACTGCCTTTACTACAATTGCTGTTGTTGCTACTGCCGCTGTTGCTGCCAATCATGCGCTTGTTTTGCCATTTGCGACCCATGACCTTTGGCACTGGCATAAATGTGGCTGCGGTTGTGCTGTGGCTGTGTCATGTGCAATTGGTTTTTAATTTAACTAAAATGCGCAGCAAATTGCAAAAATAGATAAATAGAATAAATAAAAAAAAATAAAATAAAAAAAAAATATATATATATATATAGAGGAAAAGAGCGAGAGATAGAGAGAGAGAGAGAGAGAGAGAGAGAGAGAAAACATATTGTGAGAGAAATGTCGAGCATACTAACTTGGACAGAGGCAGAGGGTAGAGTTTAAGTCAAGGCGTTTTTAATGGCGTGCAATTCTTAGAAAAACGAACGCGAATTCATTCTGGCCATATGAGCGTCATGTCCTTCGTTTGAACCATTGTCAGGCCGGGCACGCCAATGCCATTGCCTTTAAACTCATTCTCTAGAGAATGTATATGTCGCTGTATATGTCTCTCTGTCTTTCTGTCTCTCTATGTGTGTTTGAGAGTGAAGCAACAGGCCACGCGCGACACCATAAAAACGTAACTGTAAACAGCTCTGGAGACAAGGCAAAAACGCAACGCAACTTCGCACATAATGACATTTTATGATGTGCATTTGTCTGTGTATATGTGTGTGTGTGTGTATGTATTGCGTGCGTCTTTCTCTATGTATGTGAAAGCTTGGGAATGAGAACATGAACTGGCCGCGTTTTATGTAGCCTTCAGTTGCCCTCAGGAGAACATGGCAACAATGCAGCAGAAGGCGACAAAGGGCAGAGAAAGAGAAAGAGAGAAACAGAGAGAGAGAGAGAGAGAGAGAGAATGGAAAAATGTCTACATAATTGACAATGGAGACAACAATTTTGCAGGCTGCAATTTGTTGCTGTTTTTTTTTTTTTTTTTTTATCTACTTTTTTTCTATTTTCTACTTGCTGTTTGCTCTTCTCTCTTTCTTTCTCTCTCTCACTCTCTCACTTTGTTGACCGGATAAACACTCACAAATCAGCGTAAAATTTGTCAACGTTTTAGTTTTTATGGAAGCTGTAAATACCACAAAGTGAATAGAGAACAAAGTAAATTCTCATCCAACAGGAAGAAAATGTTTACCCAATAAAAAAGGAGGAAAAAACAAAAGTAAAACTTGAAAATAACAGAGTAATTTATGAATAATTTCAACTACATAAAAAAAGTTGAAAAAAATTGCTTAGAAAATGTTAAAGAAATTATAAATAATACTACAGAAAATATTATAAAAAAAAGAAAATAATATTTTTGATAGAAATATTAGAAAAAAATTATTGTTGTATAGTTGTTAAGAAAACTGTAAATAATTTGTTGAAAAATGTTAAAGAAAATATTTTAAGTAGTTGCATAAAATGTTAACATTTCAAATTTGCATATCAAAAATTATAATAAAAACTTTCATTGCTTCAAATTATATTGTGCAGCAAGCGCTGCGCTTATAACATTTGCAGCGAATGTATCAATTTTAAAAGTTTTCACGTAAATACAGACACAAGGTAAAAGAGAAATAGACAGAGAGAGAAAGAGAGAGAGAGAGAGAGAGAGAGAGAGAGAGTCAAAGATGGAAATAATGAAAGTTAGATCTTTAGGGACATATTCCCGCTACTTGCTACTCGAGTGGTTGCCATTACAGGAGCGAAAGCAAAAGTGTAACTAAGACAACAAATGAAGTATAAACATTATATTCAGCTCTTTCTCTTTCCATGTCTCTATCTCTCTCTGTCTCTCTTACTCTCGATGTGTGTGCTCAGGTGAGGTTAAACTTTGTCTATGACAGTTGTAGCAAAACTTGTAACGCGAGAATAAAGTTCAAAGGGCAAATGCGTCAGTGTAAAGAGAATTCAAGATGCCGCAGCCAATTACATTTTAATACGTCAGCAAAGTGCGCTCTAAAATATTCAAACATTGCAATACGTACGATGTTTAAATGGATATGGATATAGATATAGATATAGAGAAGGAGTTGGGCGCAGAAAACAAAAAAGAAACCAATGGGCGGAGTAGGATAAAGATATGGTTGCTATTGCTGTTGCTGTATCTGTAGCTGTGGCTGTGGCTGTGACTGAGCGTGTTGAGCAACAGCTCATTAGCGGCGCTTACATGGAGCTATTAATTCAATTATTTACACAGCAAAGGCAACTGACAGCGTACACTTACACACACACACACACACACACATATATATATATATATATATATATACGCTGTGAGAAAAATTCAAATATTTTGCATTTGTCTTGCTTGGCAAATCATTAGCGTTTTCGCCAAGTTAACTATGTAACATTTTTCACAGTGTAACTGTAGACAGGGCGTATAAGTAATGTCTAATTCCGGGAATTCCAGCGTGCAGGCAACTGTTGCGGCATTGCTCTGATGTGCGGCGCTTAATTATGCGTATTACGTTAAGAGTAATTTGTGCAGCAATATGCATTGCGTTGCGGCACGATTCGACGCGATGCTATGCGTTGCGATGCGATGCGATGCGATGTGATATTATGCATTTCACTGCACTGCAATGGGAACAATTGTCCTGCATTTGCATTGGCAGTCAAATGTAAAAGGATAACAAATGATGATGATGACAATGATTATGATGATGATGATAGCAGCAATTGCGGATTTATGCAGCTGTTGGCACGCCTTGTAGCTGCAACCCCGCCCGCTTACAAGTTTACCCTAGAGGCTTGTGCTTTCGCAGTTGTTCAGCTGAGCCGCATTCATGAGCATTTCATTAGCTGTGCATTTACATTTCATTGCACACAATTTCCGTACTCTACGATGATATTGCATATGTTTCAGGCGTGTCAGCAATTTATCTACTTCTCTTCTTGCTGTTTGTGTGTGTGTGTGTGTTTGTGCGTGCGTGTAATTTAATTTGACAAGCGTGACATAAAAATGAAATGCACAACGTGATGCGCAAAACAATCAAACGACGAGTTCAACCAGTTGCCAAAACCATAGCGAAAGGATCAGCGAAACAAGCCAAAAAAAAAATACACAAAATAATAAAAAAAAAAAAACGAAACACATCACCGGCAACTTTGCATTTGGGAATCGAAAAACGTAGACAAAAAAAAAAAATAAAAAAAAACGAAATAAAATAAAAGTAAAAATAAAAATAAAACAAATAAAAAGACATGCTAGAAACGCATTTAACAAAAAAAAGAAAAAATAAAATAAAAATACCAATGCCATAACGGCCTTGCTTCTTGCCCCTTGCCACTTCCTCTTATTTTGCACTGTTGTGTTAAGGGTTAACAGTTCTATCTGTCGAACTAATCAAAGACAAGGACATTTTGTTTTTTCTATTTCGTATATAGTAGCTGATTTTCATTTTTAGATACTCTTTTCTCCCATTGCAGTCAACAACGTCTATTTCGTTGTCCTTTTTGACACCCAACGACTGAGCATGAGCTGTAAACTGATTATGCGGTTGTTGTTGTTGTTTTTCTTGTTGTTGTTATTATTTTGCCGGAAAATGTGCTAAAAATAGTCATAGAAAGCTGCTTAACGCTTCTCGACATTGAGAACTTCTCTACAGTGAAGACTGCTTAGTATCGTAATTTTTACTTTATTTTATTTTATAATTAATAAAATTATTTATCTTTTATTTTTTTTTTTATTATTTTTTTTTGTATTTTTCTTAATACTATTAAGAGATATAATAATTATTTGTTTATTTTTTTTTAATTTAGTTTTTTTAATTAATTAAAGTTAGTTTTGTATGTAATTAATATTTTTTATTTAATTATTTTTATTAGTTATTCAATTTTGAATTATTTATGTAATATTATATAATATTTGTGAATGAATATTTCTAATTATTTATTTATTCCTATAATTAATATTGCTTATTTAATTTTTTATAATTTATTGAAATATTTTCTACTCTACTGTGAAGACTTTTTACTTTCCAAATATTCACAGTATTATTGGTATTAAAAATATTTATTTATTTAAATAATTGCAGTTATTTTTTTATATTGTTTATTTAATTATTATTATTTAATTTTTAATTATTTATTTAATTTCTTGAATTAATATAATTTAACTTATAATTCTATCATATAACTAATATTTTTTATTATTTAATTTATTGAATTATTTATTATTTGTTTTTATTTATTTTTATTTTTAATTTTATTTATTTATTTTGTGATAATTTTCTGTATTTGATTATTTGTTATATTATTATTTCTTTTAATATGTTTATTTATTGTTTTTAATTTAATTTATTGTTGAATAATTTATGGAATTATTTATAAATTAAATTGAATTATCCATTATTCATATTTTGCGAAATAACATTTCACTTTTCTAAGAAAATCACGCAAAAAAGTTTCCACTGTGTGAAACTGTCTTAAAGAATCTGAAGTATCTGTCTCTTCATCTCTCTGACAGCTTCTTAAACTCTCTGTGTGTGTGTGTGTGTTTATGTGAATGTATGGGTCTGTGTGTGTGTGCCGGTTGAAATTCGTTTGAAATTATAGAAAATGGCAAAGGTCGCATGCGTGGCAAGCCTTGACGCATTTGATTAGCCTTTGGGGCCGAGGTTGAGGCTCAGTCTGAAGTTGAAGCTACAGAAGATGTAAAACTGAAGCTACGCGTCGCTTGACGATTTACAACATTATAAAGCTATAATTTTTATAAGCATCTGCTATTGGTTAAAACAGAAATATACATAGTATATACCTATTTCTTATATACATTTTACTTTTATTTTATCTATTATATAATATTATATTTTTTTTTTCTTATTAAATTTAAAGCATGTCAAAAGCGATGAGCGTCGACGTCAAACACAGCGTTATTCTTGTCCTTGTGCTTGTGTTGAGGTCATATGCCGCACGTATAGATAACGTCAGTAAACGGAAGTTTCCATACTTCGCGTTAAGCGAGCAGTTGCAACTACTATAACTATAGCTGTTGCCACTATTGCTGCTGTTGCTGTTGCTTTTGTTGTTGCAGATAGAGCTGTTAATTATCCTAGCTGGGGCTGCTTATTACGTTAATGTCTGGTTGCATATCGCGCGCCATGCGATGCGATTCGATGCGATGCGATGTGGTGCGGGTCATGAGACTGGCAATTGCCTGGACAATGGGAACACATGTGCCAGAACACGTCCGTATACTGTCTTATCAATGCAAAATGTTGCCTACGTGCTCGTTGCTGGACTATAAAATGCGGCAACACTTGTAATTGCCAGCTAGACAGGCGAACAAGGCAGCAGGCCAGCAGACCAACAGGACCAACCGAGCAGGCCAATCGACTAACCAGTCGGCAAATGGCCAACGTCTACGGCAGCAGTACCAACAGCAACAACAGTAACAGTAACAAGAGCAACAGCAACAGCAACAACAGTAACAGCAGCCACGTTCAGCTGCTATTCTGTTGGTCCTGGTTTATACTGGTGTAAGCCTGCTGGCAGTTAAGGCTAATTAAAGTGCACGCAAATTTGAATTATCTGACGCCTTCTGTGGCCACTTGCGTTGCGTTGCGTTGCGTTGCGTTGAGTCGCGTCGCTTCGCGCCGCCATCGATATATTTCAAGCCAAATGGCCAACAAATGAAGAAATATCTTTGGCATTATCTACGCCGATTTACCATATAAAGAAATGAATTTCACTCACTTCTCACTGCACACTACTCATTCACTCACAGACTTTTTGTATACATATATAATATATTTATATATATTTCTTAGACAGTGAGTAAAAGTGTGATGACGTAAAATAAATTGCGCATACGCAATGTGGCAATTTACGCGGTTAACTTGAACGTTAATTCAACTTTATTCTGCCAAATTGCATGTGAAGATAAGAGTAGCAATAGACAAGAACAACAAAAAATAAAATCACAGTTCAGACACATTTATATAAGTATATATATATATATATATATATATGTATTGGATAGATACAATGGAAACATATTAAATGAAAGTCGAAATGGAAACAAAAGAGAGAAACGCAATCAAATGAAATCAAATGTTAAGAAATGTGTTCTCTCACTCTCTCTCTCTCTCTCTCTCTCTCTACGTCTCTCTATTTCTGTGGTTATGTGTGTGGCAACTAATGAAGTGTGTGCCACAAATGGCGTGGGAAAATTAGATTGTTAATTAATTAACAGTGAATTTTCGCTCAGTGCATCAGTTGGCAAACTTGTCTTAATGAATATCGTTGATAATTTAAGAAACTTTCATGAATTATAAATTCACATAAATTATAAGCGTAAATTTCAAGTGAAATTCTGTTAAATGTCAAATGTAAAAATTACAAATATTTCTATGCTAAATATTTATATTTGACTATTAAATTTAAATTCAAAGAAAAAGATAAAATAAATTTATTAGATTTTTTTTTTTTTGTATCGCATTTTCTATTCTCTGGAGTTCTACAGTTTCATCTCAATTGTGTTTTAAATCGTTCTTAATCGCACTTTATGTTGTGTTGCTTGCTGCTGCTGCTGGAGACACTTTCAAATTCACATTCATTTTGTCTAAAGTTTAAACTTGTTGTTGTTATTGTTGTTGCTTTTGCTTTTATTTCCATTCGTTTTTATTTCATTTGCTATGTATTGTTATTACTCAACATTGTACACTCATATTTCCATCTTATCTTCTACTTATGTGTATTTTATTTCGGTTTTTCTCTATTTTTCTCTGTTTTTCACAGTTTCGTTTCGTTTCGTTTTGCATTTTCAACACTTTTCTCTGTTGTGATGCACTTGTTGTTATTATTGTTGTTCCTTTCGAAAATTTGTATTCATTACCAAAGCATTTTTTTTTTCTTTCTCTTATTTTACTAGAATATCCTGCGTCTTGCTTATGTTTATCTGCTGCTTATTTATTTCCTTTGCTTTTCATTTTCATTTCGCAGTCTAAAATGTCAAACATGGCGAAAGGCAATGGCAAAGACAAAGGCAAAGACAAAGGGTTGGGAAAAAGGGCAACAAGAGGAAGCAGAAGCAGAAGAAGAAGAAGAAGAAAAAGCCTGAGGATGTCGTTTAGTCATTTGTCGTCACTGTCGTCGGTTTGGTTGGTTGGTTGGCTGGTTGGTTGGTTGGCTGGCTGGTTGCTTGCTTGCTTGGCTGCTTGGTTGGTTGTTTGGCTGCTTACTTCAGGCCCGTTGTTTAGTCCTTTTGTGTCGAGTTCTCTTGGCTTTGGCTATTTTTAGTTCAAGTGATTTGTTTTGCCTACTATTTTCTTCTCTTTGTCTGTCTCACTCACACACTCGCTCTCACTCTCTCTCTCTCTCTCTCGCTCTCTTTCACTTTCTTACCGCTTCGACGTCCCTTTTGCCTATACGCTTTGTTATTTTTGCGGTTTGGCACTTGTAACATGCAAATTTCTTCTATATATTTGTTGCCTTTCTTTTTCTTTTTTTTTTTAGTTTTATTTTTTTATATTTTCTTTTGCCGGCTCAAACAATCAGAAGCCCCAGCCAGCAGCTAGACATGGCCCAAAGTTATGTTCCACCCGAAACTGAAACCAAACGCTTTCCCCAAGTGTTGTCTGTAGTCTTGCTGCTGGCATGTGGCCCGGCCAACCCGGAATACCCCGGATACACACCTCTCCTCCTATCGCTTGTGGTTTTTGTGCCTCTCCAAACTTGTGCCGACTGCCGACTCTGTCGGCGTTAAAAGGATTAGAATGTCTGAAATGGACTTGTGGCATATTTCTGAGTCGCCTCATGTGCGTAAATGTTTCTACACACCACATATCCTCTACACTTGCCACTTCCCAAGTCCCTTGAATACCACAATGTAATCATTGGAACTTACCTTAACAAAATGATAGAAGAGCACTGCGCCAACGGTGGACAGTGCAAACCAAACGAAGACAGCAAATGTTGAGATGTTGGAAATGTTCAAAGCATGCAGCAGATGCGAACTGACAATTGCTGCCGCCTGGCAGAATAAGAATGGCATAAAGAGTCTCTCAAATATATCCCAAGGAATTTCTGCTGATTTTTGTGGCAGCGCCGATATCGAACCACGTCGCAATGAAGCGCGTCTCGAGGCGCGGCGCTAGAAAATTTGAATAGAAAAATATTGTTATTAATTATGATGAATATTTTTGGCAAAGACAAAGGAAAGAAAAATATTCGACTATGAAATACTCCACATAAAGCATATATATAAATCTGAAAATAAATATATAAATATATAAATATATAAATATATAAATATATAAATATATAAATATATAAATATATAAATATATAAATATATAAATATATAAATATATAAATATATAAATATATAAATATATAAATATATAAATATATAAATATATAAATATATAAATATATAAATATATAAATATATAAATATATAAATATATAAATATATAAATATATAAATATATAAATATATAAATATATAAATATATAAATATATAAATATATAAATATATAAATATATAAATATATAAATATATAAATATATAAATATATAAATATATAAATATATAAATATATAAATATATAAATATATAAATATATAAATATATAAATATATAAATATATAAATATATAAATATATAAATATATAAATATATAAATATATAAATATATAAATATATAAATATATAAATATATAAATATATAAATATATAAATATATAAATATATAAATATATAAATATATAAATATATAAATATATAAATATATAAATATATAAATATATAAATATATAAATATATAAATATATAAATATATAAATATATAAATATATAAATATATAAATATATAAATATATAAATATATAAATATATAAATATATAAATATATAAATATATAAATATATAAATATATAAATATATAAATATATAAATATATAAATATATAAATATATAAATATATAAATATATAAATATATAAATATATAAATATATAAATATATAAATATATAAATATATAAATATATAAATATATAAATATATAAATATATAAATATATAAATATATAAATATATAAATATATAAATATATAAATATATAAATATATAAATATATAAATATATAAATATATAAATATATAAATATATAAATATATAAATATATAAATATATAAATATATAAATATATAAATATATAAATATATAAATATATAAATATATAAATATATAAATATATAAATATATAAATATATAAATATATAAATATATAAATATATAAATATATAAATATATAAATATATAAATATATAAATATATAAATATATAAATATATAAATATATAAATATATAAATATATAAATATATAAATATATAAATATATAAATATATAAATATATAAATATATAAATATATAAATATATAAATATATAAATATATAAATATATAAATATATAAATATATAAATATATAAATATATAAATATATAAATATATAAATATATAAATATATAAATATATAAATATATAAATATATAAACATATAAATATATAAATATATGAAAAATGTATAAAATATATATGAAATATGTATAAAATATACATTTTGTTAGCTTTAACCTATCATTGCCTTTTGGTCTATTTAAAGTTTCAAAGCAAATTTAGAATGACATACATCACTTAAGTCAACCCACAGCCAAGTGCCAAGATAAGTTAATTATTCATTTCATCAGTTTTTGCTGCCAACAGTTTTCCAATTTCGCAAAAATATCTCAATTTACAATTTCCCCCATCGATATTTTCATTTACAAATTTCCTTCCAAATTTCTCTCATCTCGTAAACGATGACAGCTCACAGTTTGAAATGTGTTTTGGTTTACGGTTTTTGTATTGTCTGTCTCTATGTATGTGAGTGTGTGTATGTGTGTGTATGAATGTGTCTGTGTCTGTATGTTATGGTTATGGCTAATTGTGTTGTTTAATCAATTGCAAATAGCGGTATTTTTGTATGCACATTATAAAAGCAATTTGTTGTTGCCTCCGTTGTTGTTGTTGTTTCCACTAGTGTACTATGTGTTGTTGTTGCTGTTGTTGTTGTATTTATTTTGTTTGCATTTCGATCAAATAAACAATGCGATTTTATTTAAATTATTGAATTTGTTTTCTCGCTTCTGTTTTATTGTTTGCTATTTGCCTTTTGCTTTTTGTTTTTTTGCTGGCGCCATTAATCGCCGACTGTGTTTTGTGGTCCATTGTATATATAGGGATTAGTGTGACACACACATATACAACAAATACACACACACACACACACACATACTGACAACAACTTATATATTTATTTATTTATTTTGAGTTTTAATTATTCGCGTAAATTCTTTTCGACCACATCAGTATTTCCTATACTTAAAACAAATCCATCTCAATATTTTGTTTGCATATATTTTTTTTTTTTTGTTGCTCTCTTTTTGAGCAATAATTTCAGGTAACGTCACGGAATGCCATATGCTATATGTATATAGTATCTGGAATTCTTCTATAATTTGTTCATTAATCATGCATTTTGACTTTGAACATGCTCAAGTAGTCGATGCACTTGAATATCTTTTCATATAATCTGCATAATATATAAATATATATTAATGATATATGGGGTTTATATTTTTATACTCTTGCAGAGGCTATATTAATATTGTCTACTCAACTCAATATTTCAACTAAAGCTAGTGCTTAAAACTCTCTCTATGAAACTTTGCATACAGACTTTCAAAAACCGTAATATAAATATAAGTCGGGATCATAGCTGGCTTACTAACGATCGGTAAAAAATTGACTTATTGTATGGAAAAGTTTGTTTTTTTTCAGCCTGTTAGGGTATGACATCTTCGGCACAGTGAAAATAACTTTGCTTTTATGTTTTTAAAAATTATCTTACTGATTTATTGAAGTGTCGAAGCCATGAAATTGCTTTGATTTGATTTAAATGAATGCTAAGAAAATTATAATTATTATTTAATTATGATTTGAAATATTGTTCATTTGCAATTTGAATATTCCAAATATTTAATAATGTAAATGATTTAATAAATTTATGTATCATTAAATTGAGAAAACACAATTTTTCTTGCTGGTTTTTAAGTTTATTTTAATTTTTCCGGTAAATAAACTTTGTAAAAACATGTAAAAATTGTTGAAACTTTATTTCTTTTGATGTCTTTTAATTGGTTATTAATTTTTTCTGCTACATTTTTGTAAACATATAAAAATACAACAATGTGAATATAGTAATAATAATAATAAATGAATAAATTCATTCAATCGATTCGAAATGCAAAAATGCAATGAACAATAGAAGGAAAACTAAAAAAAAAAAAAACTCAAACTACACGTTTGCTTAGCATCTATCATGGTCTTCATTTTCATTTTTATTTTTATTTTTATTTTCTATTTCTTTCTCTTTTTCAACTGTCTACTTCAACTTTTGCTTTTCTTTTCGTTTTTCGTTTTTCGTTGTTTCCCTTTCCCCTTTATTGACATTGACATATAGCAATTACACATGACATACATATGTCTATTGCTATAACTGTGTGTGTATGTTTGTGTGTATATTACTCCGTCTACTGCGCCCACTCTACCGCCCATAAATCAAGGCAGTGTGAAATAATCAAATTGCGGCATCTGCATAAATACGCACAATTGATTTATTCGCACCAAAATAAACCAATTTCTAATGCCTTCTCCTCTATTTTCTTTTTTTTTTCTTTTTTCTTTTTCTTTTTCATTTTTTTTGGATGAATTGTAAAATGGTTTTTGGTTTTTGGGGATTCTATTTTTAGATGAGCTCGAAATAAATTGAATTGAAATCGACAAGTTTGATTTGTTGCGCTGTAGTTGTTAATGTTGTTCTTCTTTTACATTCATGTTGTTGTTGTTCTTGCCACTTGAATTTGCGCCAAATGCGTCGTCATCGTTAGCGTTTTTAATACCGCTATGAAGGATATCATAATATTATTACAAATTGTTGGCAAAAACTAAACTATTGCTGCTTTTTACTGTATCGACTTATTGAATGTACTCTAAAAGCGCATCTTCGTTTCATAATATTTTTTGCCGCCTCTTCCAATTTCTATTTGCTGGCCTTGTGACAAATTTTCTATGGTTTTTATTTTTTTTATAGACTCAACCATATCCAATAATCTGAATGACTTGTAAAACTTTCGCAACATGTAAAAATTCTGTACACAATTTGTTAATTTCTAAACGACAAAAAAAAATATAGAAAAAAAATTCTTTTGCGTCAGTTTCTGAAGCAAAATGTTTGACGATTTATAGGCTTGATTTGTTCGCTCAGCTGCCAACAAAAATTTTTAAGTATTTATTTCTGTTTCTTTGGACAGAATTGAATGCTTAGAGATAGATATAGAGATGGACATGGAGGCAAAAGAAATTCCATATAATAAAATAAAATAAGTTGTAGATGTTCGGCACGTAAATCAGTTTGGTTTGTTGTGTCGTCGCCGGCCAGCAAATATTAATAATAAGCTCAAAAGATATGGAAATATATTTTTAGAAAGACCCCAAAAACACAACATAAGACAAGTAAAGAAAATTCTGTGTGGGATTTTTATATGAACATTTTAATATTTTTCGCAATGGAATTGGAATATAAAATGGAATAGACTTGGAATTGGAATATATGTATGTATATAGTATATAGTATATGTAGTATGTATATATATATATATATATATATATATATATATATATATATATATATATGTATGTACTACTTAACGAATTGAAATTGAATGGAATTTTCTGGCAAAAGTATTGCCAATAAAAATCAAATAAAATTGAAAAAACTAAAAGAAAAACTGCATAGGAAATGAAAACCGCGTCCAAAGGTCCAATTAGTAAACGTTTTACGACTCTACAAATTGTCGAAAAAATATTTTCAAAAATATTTTCTACAATTTTAGAAATGATGACTAGAGATCTAAGTAAAATAAAAAAAAAATATGTATATATATATATATAGATATAGATAGTATATGGGATGCATATATATACATAACATATATCTGCAATTTGCAGTGCACTTGCGTTAGCTGTTAGCTGTTGACCCACTTGGATCTTGGCCATTTAGTGAATTTTTGTAATTAATTTTTTTTTTTTTTGGTGACTTCCTCATGACGTTTTGTTAACCAAACCGTAAAACCTGGCCAAAATGGGTGTGGCCAATGGGAAATAGAAAAAAAATTAAATGAACAAAAAAAAAAAAAGAAAAAACAAACGCGATATGAAACGAATAATTTTGTTTGTCTATTGCCATTTCTGGGTTAAACTAACTGGGCTAAGTGTGCTTGCTACGCTAGGTACACAGACACACACACACACACATACACACACAGACATATATAGAATAGCGCAATAAATTTGGCTTTGGACTAAAGTAAACAATGCTTTAGGAATTGTCATATATTGTCACTGAGCGAAGCAAGTATTTGCTACTTTTTCTTTACACTGTGCAAAGTATATGTCATGCATGCCATATATTTGTATGGCAACTTACCATATTGTTATCGAAAACCTGCATGGCGGCTGCTGTTTTTGCTGCGACGCTTTTTCTCTGCTGCTACGACTGCTGTCGAAAGGAATTGAAGATAATTTTGTGAGATTATCTAATAGTAAATCTTATACAAATGTTTTTTTTTGCTAAATTTATAAAAATTGTTTTAATGTTTTTTCGTGTTTTTAGTTTAGTTTCCACTCACTTTCACAACGTTGTTTATTTATATAAATAAAATGTGTATTGCCTGACTTAAGTAATCCAAAATAAAAGAAATGATTTTCAAAATGAAATTTTTTTCTGATATTTTTCTTTTTTTTTCGCGATTTTCTTTTCTATTCTTTTGATTATTTGCTTTCGACTTGTGGCTGGGCGCACTGAAACACGACGTGGCACTAAGCGAAGCAACAGCCGGCACATCAAGCATTGCCTGCAACTGGTCAGTTGCCGTTCGCTGCCGTTGACGGCGCTGCTGCTGGCGCCGCTGTTAACGTCGCTGGCAACGTCAACGTCAGCATCTGTTGTATTTCAAAATGCTGCAACGAAATGCTGACGCGTTGAACGCGCGCAAGATTCAAGATTTGTCGTTTTGATTTTTTAAAAATATATTTGAGAAGAGATGTGGAGAAAGAAGATGTAGCAGAAGTAGCAGCAGCAGCAACAGCCGCAACAGCAACAGAAGAAGCGCGCAAATACATAAATATGTATCTACTTAAAGATGTATCTACATATCTCTCTATTTCTATCTCACTCACTCTTTCTCTATCTCTCTCTCGCTCTGTGTGTTTGTGTGTACGACTTTATTTATTTAAATTTTGTGCGCCGCATTTAAACATGATTATTATTATATTTTTTCCACAATTTTTGTGCATGAGCAAACATATGCATATGTATGTAATGTATATATATGTGTGTGTGTGTGTGTGTGTGTATATGTGTGTGTGTGTATATGTGAATACATTCATCTAGCTACATTTCAGAGTTAAATATATACTTAGATACATTCGCTTTTTTTACACATTGTCAGCCGCATTTGAATATTGCCTTTAAAAAGCGCCGAAAAGCGCTGAGAACATTAAATACACACATACGCACACACATATACATATATATATAAATATTTATGAGCCATAGCAAAAGGGGGCGCTGCTATTGACCCCACTGGAGGGAGTGTGGAAAGGGGGGGGGGGTGTGTGGTGAATGAAGGAAGCTGCAAACTGGAAGCTGCTTCAATGGCAACATCTCTTTATTTTTCTCATGCCATAACTTTTGTTGTTTACATTTTGTTGTTGTTGTTTTTGCTGTTGTTGTTGTTGTTATTGTTCATTTGCAAATTGCATTTTCGCTTTTTATTAAAATGCTCTCAGGTCATATAGGGAAAAATGTATTGGAAAATTGCATAAATATGCCGCTGATAAAATGGATTTCAAAAGGGCGAAGCACCAGCAGCAGTTCATGTGCTGCACAAAAAATATATATTATATTTAATATGCGCACAGACATATATATATATATATAATATATGAAATAGCAATGTATATATATATATCAATATATATATACATACATTGATATCGTATGCTATGCTTCGTATGAGAATGCAACAAGAATTTTTTTTTTGTATAGAATTTCTTTTGATATGCTAGAAACAAAAGAGAAGTTGTGGTATGGAGATTGAGAAAGAGAAAGAAATGCGTTATAACCTTTTGTGAAGGTATAAAAAACCTACGATAAATCTGTTAACGTTAACCTTTGAACTTTAAAGCAAAATCAAATGTCAACATCTGTGGCAGTCAGCGCTTTTCCCGGGCTTTTTTCTTTTCATGACGTTTTAAAATGTAGCAAAATTTTAAAAATAACAAAAAATAAAATAACAAAATCAAATCAAAACAATTTTTGTGTTTCTTTTATTTTTTATTCCTTCTTTTTATTATTATTATTATTTTTTGACTCATTGATGTTTAGTTTATTTATTTTGTGTGTTTTTATTTTTGATTTTATTTTTTCTTGTTTTTTAATTCGTCTGATTTTATCTAAAAGTTTTCTTAGTTTATTTATATTGTTCCACTTTTATTTCTTACAAATTTCCGTTTCTTTTATGCATTTCCACTATAGAAAAAAATATTTAAAACTATATGCATAAAAAACAAGAAGGTAAATTTTTTTTTTTGGTATGCCGACGATTTTATACACTAGTAAGATATGAATTTATAAGAGAGCTACAATCGAATATACTCGGCTGCAAGATACCCGGTATCCAGGGAAATGAAAAATTGCATAATTTTCAGGTTTATGATCTGATTTGTTCTCTTGGACGTTGAATCCAAGTAAGATATATATAATATATATATATATATATATTTAAGAGAATCTACCACTTTACTTGTCAATATCTTTCGTACTCTACCAAGTATTAAAAATTATTTTTGAGCGATTGTTCCTATGTACATATACATATAGTTGTATGATTTGGCTTCAAGCCTAGCATAAAAATATTTCTCCTTACTAAACTATCTCCTTTGTATAACTTTGAATTATTTTCATTTTAAAATTCGCATTTCCGAATGATCGTTACAATATAGATTATAGTGGTTCGCTTACTTTGACTAATCAATAATATATATATATATATATATATATATTATAGGGCCTGCCAAGCTCTCTATTATGCGTTGCGAAGCTAACTATACCATTGTTAGGGTATTAACATGCTTATCTATGTTTAAACTATTATATATAGTCTTAGTAACAAACAGTCAACTATATATCTATGTATTTGTAGTTGAAATACATATACATATACATAGACATATACATATATACATACAATTTTATTTACTAATTTGTTTTATTTTTGTTTTTGTTTGTGAAATTCTGTTGTTGTTTGTGTCGCGTCGCGTCGTCGTCTGTCAACTTATTCAATTTAACAACAATGTTTTCTTTTTTATGAATGTGCTTCGAATGTGTTTGTATGTTCGAGTGTGTGCGTGTTGCATTCTAAAATAGCTTTGCTAATGGTTAAGATATTTATAAATATATATATACATATGTGTGTACATATATACAATTTTTATTTTGGACTTGTTCAAAATTTCATTTCTATTTTTCACCGCAGTTTGAAAATATTTAGCGAAATGTGAAATGATTTATGATACGCGATCAGTGCCAGCAGCATATAAGCAACAGGCAACAGGCAACAAGCAACAACAAACCAAGCGTAGAGCTATCAATCAACAAGACAATTAATAATTGTTTATAATATTGTTAATTACAACAAACACATGTCAAAATTGAAACGAAATTCAAAATTTGTTTGTTAATAAAAAAAAAAATGCCACCAAAAAAGAAGATAAAAAATATTGATTGGGCTTCTGATGAATTTTTTACAAAAGATCGTACTATATTCTATATAGAACATAGCACCGAATGTCCCATTTTTCAGACAAAGGCCGATGAATGTTTAACGTTCTTTAAGCAACGCATACCGGAACGTGAATTTCAATTGGTACGCAACAGGTACGGCAAACAGACACCACGTGAAGGAGCTTTTGAGGTGAACATATCACAGAATGCACGCACGTCAGAGCATAATTTGTGGACAGGATTAACTAAAGGACCTCCAAGACGTGATAAGTTTCCGCAATATGAGACGCTTGTATCCGAAGTTTATCGTGTTCTAAAAAAATTCTATCCCGATAAAGCCGTTGGTGATATGGATGATGATGCGGATCTTTAAATGTTTAACTGTTGTAAATTTTGTCAGATCCATTAGGCGTCTTAGCCACCAGATACAAAAAAAAATAATAAGGATATCCGTAAAGCAGAAATTTCACACTATAAGTAAAAGCATTAAAAATCATGAATTTTTACTTTTTAGAATTTGTTTTTTTTTTTCTAAAGTCATCATTATTTTCATGACAATGCTTGTATGCAAAGCAAAGCTAATGCCTCTTATTGTCATACGCATTTACCACACACTGACACACACATTCTCACACTTACAAATACTCCTACGTAAATCCAGCACACATATCAGCTCACACCTGTTGAAAAAGTTTTCAGCACAACACACACGCACACACACAACAAAAGTCAACTGATTAGCAGGCGCGTTTTTAGACGCGTTTTGACAGGGTGTGTGTAAAGTTGCGCATATACCCTGGAAAAATTTTTTAGGGTATATTGCGAATATTTATTATAATATATTTTTATACAAATAAAAATACGTGTGAGAAAATGTTTTGAGCTTTTTGTACTTACTTTTTATAGGGTATCTAAGAGTTTATAATATCAATTTTTTTTTTATTATTTATTTGTTATAATATTTAAAGTAATTTTATTTTATATTTAAATTGAATATTCATAATATGCTTTATAGAGTATTTACTAGTCTATCATGTATGAAATTGAACAACATTTTTTTTGTGCTGTACATTGTTATTACCTGACAGGTGCCGCCTTGACGTCGCCATTTGACAGCTCAAAACGCTAAATTGAACAAAGATAATTAACACATACAAACACACACAAACATACATACATACATATACACTGACTGATATATATACACACACACACACACACACACACACAAGCGTAATGAAACTCCTACACACATGAAAATAAATACAATTGGGATAAGTGTGCCGCATAGTCGTCCCATTGTCTGGGACCACAACGAAATCTCCCAACAATTTATATTTTCCCCTGCTCTTGCTTCCCCCTTTCCCCTTAAACATCTCTTTGTGTTGACAAAACAAATAACGGAATGCAATTTCAATATACACAACAATCGGTATACAAAAACAAAATACAAAAAATCAATGCTAACTATTTGATTTGATAACAAAATGACAAAAAAAAATAAAAAATAAATAAATTAAAAAAAAATAAATAAATAAATAAACATACAAAAAATAAACTAAATCTATAGCAAATAAATTCGAAAATTGCAGCAGACAATGGACAATGAACTAAGCTGACAATGGTCGCAGAATCAAAGAGAATTTATTAAAAAAAAAATATATATATATATATATATATATATATGTGAAATTTATGCTGAAAAATGCTTTGATGTCTGACAATCAATTAAATTTATTGCATTTATTATAAAGTTTAGTTATCTTATATAAAGGTAGTTTTTCTTAATCTTTAATCTATTGCTGCAAGCTTTGCTCAATTTTAAAACTCTTGCCAACTATCTTCAAACAAAACTTTATAATAAATGCAATAAATTTAATTGATTGTCGGACATAAAATATTTCAGCATAAATTTCACATATATATATATATATATATATATTTTTTTTTTAAATAAATTCTCTGGATTCTGCGACCATTGTCAGCTTAGTTCATTGTCCATTGTCTGCTGCAATTTTCGAATTTATTTGCTATAGATTTAGTTTATTTTTTGTATGTTCAATTTATTTATTTATTTTTTTTAATTTATTTATTTTTTATTTTTTTTTGTCATTTTGTTATCAAATCAAATAGTTAGCATTGATTTTTTGTATTTTGTTTTTGTATACCGATTGTTGTGTATATTGAAATTGCATTCCGTTATTTGTTTTGTCAACACAAAGAGATGTTTAAGGGGAAAGGGGGAAGCAAGAGCAGGGGAAAATATAAATTGTTGGGAGATTTCGTTGTGGTCCCAGACAATGGGACGACTATGCGGCACACTTATCCCAATTGTATTTATTTTCATGTGTGTAGGAGTTTCATTACGCTTGTGTGTGTGTGTGTGTGTGTGTGTGTATATATATCAGTCAGTGTATATGTATGTATGTATGTTTGTGTGTGTTTGTATGTGTTAATTATCTTTGTTCAATTTAGCGTTTTGAGCTGTCAAATGGCGACGTCAAGGCGGCACCTGTCAGGTAATAACAATGTACAGCACAAAAAAAATGTTGTTCAATTTCATACATGATAGACTAGTAAATACTCTATAAAGTATATTATGAATATTCAATTTAAATATAAAATAAAATTACTTTAAATATTATAACAAATAAATAATAAAAAAAAATTGATATTATAAACTCTTAGATACCCTATAAAAAGTAAGTACAAAAAGCTCAAAACATTTTCTCACACGTATTTTTATTTGTATAAAAATATATTATAATAAATATTCGCAATATACCCTAAAAAATTTTTCCAGGGTATATGCGCAACTTTACACACACCCTGTCAAAACGCGTCTAAAAACGCGCCTGCTAATCAGTTGACTTTTGTTGTGTGTGTGCGTGTGTGTTGTGCTGAAAACTTTTTCAACAGGTGTGAGCTGATATGTGTGCTGGATTTACGTAGGAGTATTTGTAAGTGTGAGAATGTGTGTGTCAGTGTGTGGTAAATGCGTATGACAATAAGAGGCATTAGCTTTGCTTTGCATACAAGCATTGTCATGAAAATAATGATGACTTTCGAAAAAAAAAAACAAATTCTAAAAAGTAAAAATTCATGATTTTTAATGCCTTTACTTATAAGCAATGGTAATGTTATATTTTCTACTCGTTCAGTTACGTATTGCTATTAAATCTTAAGTTAAATTTTTCAAAAAGAAAAAATTTTATATTAAGTATTTCCGGCATATAAATATTTACATATAACTATAATATATGCATGCAAAAGGGTTTGAGGTCAAATGCGTTTTAAAGGTCAAACTAATGTTGTGGGAGATAAGAAAAGCAATGTTGTTGTTGTTGTTGTTTTATGACCATAACTGTGTAACTTACCTATTAACATCAACATCTGTTGATTCAAGTATAGTTCGCGCCTTTTCCAGATGTCCATGCTCAACGGCCGAGAAGAGTGCTGTGTGTGTATAAATGAAAAGTTAAACACAATGATTAATACAAGTTTAAACATACTTTTTTGTTCATGATTAAGTCTAGAATATAGTATATATATATATATTTATATAAATGAAATCATCTTTAGCAGCCAGCTAGTGCGATATTTGCCTACCATGTAAATGTATGTTACTTTGTGTCAGCTTATCAAGCTGCGCCTGTGCAAGTTTTAATTGCTTCTTTGACATTTTACTGACGCGCGGATGTGGCGTATTTCCAGCAATTTTAGCACGTAATTGTACTGGTAGACGATGCACTGATAGTTGTTGTTGTAAGTTAGCAGCTGCATTCTCATCGCCAGCATGTAATTGTAATTCATCACGATCAGAGGCATCCTCATGATCCTCATGTTCATCACGCAATTTGGCATTTTTTGGCTGTGAGTGTCGAGATATGCAAAGCTGTGACTGTGATTGTGATTGTGGCTGTGCCTGTTGACCAGACATCATGGACATGGTCTGTGTAGTACGATTTGGCAATAGAAATTCCATTTCACGTAGATCCTGTGTTTGACATGAAATTGCAGTACGTAAACGTGCTACCGCTGCATGTTGTGTTAATTGTTCCGACCAGCGAAATGAGCTGCTGTTGCTTGGCGGAGATAGCAATGGTGCCGGATAATATGTAGGATAATTATCTTGATTGTTATTGTCCTGTTGGTTTGTTGGTTTATTTCGTAGCTTAACTGGCTCAAAGTTATCACTAACAAAGGTATCTGGTAAAATGTTGTCTGGCGATAAACGCAGGGCAAAAAAAAGGAAGAAAATAATAAATTAAAATTGCAACAAAAGCAAAATGAAAATGAAAATGCATTTAATTAAAATGTAAGTTAAATATGTAATAATAAAAAATAAATAAATATTTGTGTAAATATATATATATACAAAATGTAAATAACCAATAGCCCGAGATATATATGTATGTATGTTTATGTATGCGATATATATATATATATATATATATATATGTTGTATGTTATATGTTTGTTATATTATCTAGTAGTTGTATTTATGTAAACGATAATTGCAAAACAATTGCAATTAATTAATTATTAAAGAGAAATGCTTGAACGCTTTTAGTTATTGCCTTTTGTTTGCTTTTGCTTTTGCAATTTATGACCAAGCCAATTACCTAGATTAATTAATTATGCACAAGTATGCAGCACAAGTATGTGTGTATATGTGTATATGTGTGTATGTTTATGTATGTATGTGTGTTATGTGTTGATGACATGCATTCAAGCATCGTTAAATTAGACGAGCACCTAAAGCGAATCATACAACTAGCTCTAAAGAAACCACCCATACCAGCAACCCAACCCAAGGCAAGCCAACCACACAGAAACACACATATTAACTGCACCACCCACAGCCACTAACTTTTTAATTATTGCCAGTTAAAGCAAAATTTACAGCACAAGCCTTGCCCCTTCTTGTTCTCTTTGCTTAATTAAAGAGAATCAATTTTCGAGGCCGAGTTTTAATTGAGGCACATGTGGGTTATATATGTATATATAGTATATTTTGTGAAGTGGTGCATCAAATGGTGGTTGCTTTTGCATTTGTGGCTATAGTGTTGATTCATCTTAACTTGCTTACCATCAACTGTGGCATAAGAATAATGTTGAGCGCGTGTTTGAAACGTCATTGGCAATGCTGTAGCAGCTGCAAGATTTGGAGCAGCTGGAGCAGCTCGAGCCACTGTTGAAGTACGCAGCTGACAAAATTTTGTTAATTCGTTGAGCGTATGAAACGATTTCTGGCGCATAAAAATTGCCGGAGAACGTAAACAATTGCTCATCTGTAGTTTCTGCGGCATATTGCTCTTCGCATTGTTGCTATCGTTCTGGTAACATCTGCAACATTGTATATATATATATTTATATATATATAGTATATAGTAGTCTCGACCCAAACCCCACTATAAATCATGTTAACTTTATGGATATATATGTATGTATATATAATATTTTGTGGTCATTTTTTGCCGTTAAAATTAAATGTTTAATTATGCGATTGTTATGGCTTTTTCTTTTTGGCCATTTTTGGACCTTGGGCAACAGTTGCCAACAATGGCATTAATGGCATTGATTAACCTATTTGCATTGCCGTCGGGCATTAGACTTTGACCACAATCAATATTCATTTCATTTCATTTAACAAATAAATTCACAATAATATATATGAGAATTTTTTTTTTTGTATAATAATAAAAAAAATGTTGTCCATTGGGATTACAAATAAAATAAAATTAAAAAAAATTGTATATAATTTTTCTATACTGAGAAAATTTCATAAAATTTTATTTTGATTTTTGCAACTGAAATTAAAGCTCAAATATAGCCAAAAGTATTTGATATTTAAACTTAATTTATCTGAAATTATTTTCAAGCAATCATAAAAATAAAAACATAAATTGATGATAAAAACTTCAAGAGGTAAATATTATTTACGATTATTTTTCGATTAGAACAAAACATTAAATATCAGAAATATATATATATATATATTTTTTTTTATATTCAATTTGTATAAGTATCAACATATGCGATAGAAGATAAAGTTGAGCTATAAATTATAGTTCTATGGCCGTTGAATAGTTCTTTAAATAGTTTTATTATAGCAGCGAGACAAAGGAATATAATTTTACAGTCCTTGTTGTTACCCTTAAGAAATATAATTGTCTCGCTTGCAATGAAATATCTTGAAGACAGTTCATTGACCCAATTTTCAACATTTTTCAAATCACACAAAAAACAAACAAACAAACAACAGTGAAAACTGCAAACGAAAACAAAAACTTTTGTGGAAAGACTATAAAAAAAAAACAAGAAAATGTCGTTAAAAAGCTTTTAGAGCACAAAACGATTTTGCAGCATATATAAACTTGAACACTTTTACACAGAGACACAATAGAAATGTTAAATATATATATATATATCGCATATATAGATCATTAGATCTATATTTACGACAACACCTACGACTGTTTAAATATGGCATTGGTTTCCTTATAGTTGCCGTACGCATGCGCGTTGTGCCATAGATGCCCAATGTAGCGTTACGCGTTATATCAGCCAGCACTGCATCAGTTGCAGTTGTCGATAATGATTCATTGCTTAATGTCTGATCCAGATCAGAATCTAAGGTTGCTTCTGGTGCTAATTTTGGTGTGAATTGTTTTGCATATGTTTCTGGTATTTGCAACAATTTACATGCCTTACGTGGCAATGTGACGCCAACTGGTAACGTTAACATCAGCTGCTCGATGCCAAGTTCATTCTCTTTTTGTTGTTGCAACATTGTTTGTTTGCTTTGTTTAAGCGGCACAAATTCACCTTTCACTTTATGTGTTACCACGGCAACAGCGTCGATTTCATGCCAAAAACGCAATGCTTTTGCGACCTTCGATTTATCCAAAGGTTTGCTGTTGCCACTGCTGCTGCTGCTGCTGCCGCTGCGATTGCGCGAATGCAAATGAGCGCGTAACTTGAATGGCGATTGCAATGGCAGCGCAGGACTATGAAGTTTATTCTTAAGGCGACGCAGTGATGCACGTACAGATTGTGAGCGACGCAGTGCGGGTAATTCATCTTCATTCTCACTGTGGTCATTATTGTTATTGTTGTTGTTGTTAAATTTCTTATGTTTCTGCTGTAGCTCATGTTGTTGCCATTGTTTTTGTTCTCTGAGCTTGGCATATGAACTCAATGCTCTGCGTCTTTCCATTATTTATATGAATTTTTGTATCTTAGTTTATTGATTTCATTTTTATTTTTAATTTTTTTTGTAAAATTTTAACACATTCTTTCGTTTAAATTTAATGCATTGTTTTCTTTTTCTTTTCTCTATTGTTTTTATTTTTCATTTTGGTTTTTTTTTTCTCTCTTTTCTTTCTGTTTTATTGCAGGATTTTCCGTTGTGCGCGTCGCTCTAACAAAATTTAAACTGAGTCAGCATCATGATTGTGATTGCATGCTCAACCATCCGTAGGAGAGCTAGTACTTTTAATCTTATTCCCTTACACTCTCTCACTCTCTCATTCTCTCTCTCTCTCTCTCTCTCTCTATCAGTAGCTCTATCTCACTCACTCTTTTTGCTTAGTATTTATTTAACATGCTGTACATAAAGTGCTCCGACAGTTTGTCGAGGGTTGCAGCTATCAGTTAGGTAGCACTACATAAACCTTATACGATTCTCTCTTTATCTTACTCTCATTCTCTCCCTCTCGCACTCTCTCTCTCTGTGTCTCTTGATTACTCTCAGCACACTGGCCTCTACCTAACCCCTAACTAACTTTAGCTATGTTATTCAGGAAATATCACTCAACACTCTTGCTCGGAGAGCAGGAGCAACTTCTACTCTCACTCTCTCTCTCTTTCTCTCAGAACATGGATTTGATCCCCCGGGCCTTGGTTATAAATTTAGACAGCAAGTACTGGCTTGTACCTGCACGCACGCAGTCTTGTTTTTTTTTTTTCACAGGAATTCTGGTTTAAGTCCTGTTTCGTCCTCTGTCTGCCCAGAGAAAACTCGTTAAACAAATTACGGCGGCATTTCCGAAATCGTAAACCAAACAAATAAGTTGCCAGCCTTTTTCTGCTTTTGTTGTTGTTGTTGTTCTTGTTGTTGCTTTTGTTGTAGGTGTTGTCGTTTTGTCATGCTGCTGTTCTTGTTGTTGTTGTGTTGCTCTGCTCAAGTTGTCGACTGATTTATTAAACATGTTTCTTGGCTGTCAACAGCTGTGAAACTGAATTGGAAAATATAAAAAAACACTGGCAATGAACATTAGAACAATTCAAGTGTTTTTTTTTTTTTTATTTTCTTTTTTCTTCATCATCTTGTCAGACCAAAAACGATGCCAATTAGCGGCGTAAAAATACTCCAATTGGAATTCGAAACTTTTACAATTATAATGTCTTTATGTTGTGCACACAAATTGTAAATGTCACGTTTCGTTTTGTAAAAGAAGTTTGAATTGTGACATTTACAAGTCCATAAGGAATATCAATAGAACAAAATGCTTATGCGACAAATAAGTTGAATTTTGCTAAAAGTATTTCTAATTCCACTGATTACAACACAATGAAGACTAAGTATAACGATAATGATGCAGTTGTAAGTTATACTTAGACTTCTAATCATTGTAAGTTAACATTGAATTTAAATTTAAAGGCAAAAATCACAAATCGTTTTGTCTTTCAAATTTAAAATCTTTTTCTTTTCTTTTCTTTTTTTGTTAACTTAACAATGAAAACAGCAGAACAATAGTTAGAACTAGAACATTCTTTCATTCATTTGTATAAAAAATAATAAAAATTTTATAACGAAATATTTAACATCAGTTTTGCATGAAATTTTGATAAGAATCTGCACAAAAAATTATTCTAGCAGCGAAACACACGTGTTAATATTGGGGCAATAATAGCATATATACTAACATAAATACTAACTGTTCATTTCTGTCACCTAATTAAAATTGTTGCAATTTTTGTGGGACACTCCCTAAACGGGTTTTTTTTTTTGGTCCCTTGTTGTCGGTTTGTTTGTTTCTGTGTCCATTCCATTGCTAGCTAAATTTAGATATTGTCTCATCTCTCGCATGCATAATTAAACTAAACAAATTTACTAATAAACATTTATTTAGGCAATACACAGACACACAAACACACACACACACACAGAGGCACAGAGATATAGCTCTGTATATATGTATATAAATTTTAAATTTTTCATCGATAAACTCTTAGCACATTTTTATTTTTTTTTTTGTGCAAGGTCAGTGCCGGCAGCTATGTATGAGTCGGAACTTTACTTTAACTGAGATTCAAATTCCATTTCGAATTTCGAATTCGAATTGAAGCTTAATATTTGTACATAGTTTGTGTGACGCATAGGTTTGGATCGTATATACATACATATATATATAATATATTAGAGGGGATCTGGGTCTAATAACAGAGCAGATTCAACAGCTGAATCACGCCAAGTATTTACACAATCGACAAAAAACAAAAGCTTTGTTTTCTGCTCGAACTGATTATACGAGTCTGAATAATACTGTAATTAAGATCTATGTGAAATGACATTGAAAATGACATGAAATTAAATTATAATACAAAAAAATTTTGATTTATTTTGAAGGGACAAATTTCATAGATTTAAGCTTTTGTTTATTTCTAGGAAAAATCTTTTGAGGCAACTTGTCAAAAAAAAAAAAATGTAATAAAAAAATTCATTTTATATTTGAATAAAAGATTTCTTGGAATTTTTTTTTATTATTTTTCTCATGCGTGAAATTGCATTTTAAAGTTGTGTCGCAATTCAGTTATGTATAGAAATTGTCTATAGAATATATATAATATATATGTATATATGCAATATGCATAATATAATCCGCAAGAGATTCAATTAATTAGCTATGCTCGTTTACAGCTAATACCAAAATACCAAAATACCAAAATACCAAATGGAGAATAGTAAAATCTGCAATCTGCTTTGCTAAATAGCCATACATATATATATATATATATATATATATATATATATATATATATTTCCTAAGCGCTATGTCGACGTGCTCTGCCCCCTAGGCACGTTCCCAAATAAACCCTAAGCTATTTGACAGATATTATCTGGGCAACTTGACCCGTAAGCGTTTATATGAAAGTATGAACCTAGGAGAGTTGAACCTACTAAACTGTCAATTGTAAGCGTGCAATAAATAAAAATTACTGTACCATAAACGTACAAACAAAGGCAACAATAACGACTAATAGTTACTCTATAAACATAACTAAATACAAATATTTTATATAATTTTTTTTAAAAATTAAAACTTTTTATAAATCAATGCCAAAATTTAAGACAATTTTCTGAAATTTTCAATAGACTTTAATTACAATTATTAGAATTACAGGGTATACAGGGTATTGTGCTTGTAAGCAAGCACATTATGCTTGCAATTGCATGATAATAAAATTTATGAAGCTACGTAGCGCTAAATTGCCATTGCCAAACATAAATCACAGCATAGTAAAGGTTCTAGCAAAAGTTAAAGGTCAGCCATAGAGTAAAAGAGAGGGAGAATGTTATGATGGAGCAGAGATGTAGAAGGGGTGGGGGGGAAGTAGATAGCATAAAGCATTCACTTGCAACAGCAAAACAACTTAATCCACTTAATAGAGGCGACATTGCCAGACATTTGTCGTTGATTGCCAGGTTCAGGACTTAGACTTGGAGACCTGGCGGCCGGCCACTCAGGCATGCAGAAGAATAAGGATGAAAGAGAGAGAGAGAAGTTCACAGGATGTCGACAAGTCATAAAGAGAGCAAAAGAGAGACAGAGTGTGAAAGAGTGTGAGAACTTTTCCACACTGTCAGATCGCATTAAATTATGCCGATTTTATCTTGCATTTCGTGCTGTCATAATTGTCAAATCTACCACACATTAAACCCACGACACAAAACCAACGACAACGACAACGACGATGACGATGACGACCACTGAAAAAGCATTTTGACTTCATTTAAATAAATTTGTCGCTTCCTCAATAAAAGCAACAAAAAGGCAACATAAGAACAAAAACCTTTCTCTCTCTCTCTCTAAAAAACACATTCACTTCACTGGCTTCAAGTCATGTCTCTGTTCACTGTCTTTTTGTCCCTTAAGTTTTGTGGGCGTTTTGGGGGTCTGCGTCTGCGACAAGTCAATGTTGGACTCAGCTTAAAGCTGTGACGACCAAAAAGACTCACAGAGAGCAAGTAAAAAAGCATATTTTATGTCTTTCGAAAATATATGAAATCGCATTATGAGTGCGACAAGTAAAACAGCTCAAAACTCCCTCTCGATTTACAATATATAATTCCCTTTCTCTCTGTCTCTCTCTCTCGCTCTTTCTCTTTCTTGCTTTTGCTGTTCAAATGCGAAGTTCAACGGAAACGCCAATTGAATTTAAGTAACCCGACATTATGTATAGATAAATAGTCGTAGAGTCTGTTAAGAAAAAGAAACAGAAACAAGACGCTAAAGGAGAATATAAGAAGAAGAAACTGATAAATCTTTTTCTCTCTGCTTTTTTTTTCTTTCATTTTTTTTTTTCTTTAGCTTGACCTTTGTCTTACAATCAGCCAATAGCATTTAATTTCATTTCTGTTGGTTTTATGCCATTCTATTGGTTTTATTGTGCCAAATCACAAAACTAATGTATTCATATTAATCAGATATGCAAATTGCAAACCGCGTGTTCATTCTCCCCCCTCCCCCCTCGCTCTGTCTCTCAGGCATTCTTGACGCACAGCCAATCCACCAACGAAATGAAAATGTGCCACCAAGCACCACCACAACGTTGACAGCTAAAGAGACAAAATAAAATAAAATATAAAAATAAAGAAGAAGCAGAAGAAGCAACAGAGAAACAGACGCAGCAGAAAAAAGAGTTATTTGCAACATGACGAATATTTTGATACACTTTAAAAACAATTTTGTATTTCAATTATTTTTAGCAACGTTATACATATGACTATATAATCTGATTATTATACTATATAGTCAGTCATTTTTATAGTGTGTATTACACAGTCTATATAGCATAGTATTTATACCCTTTCGTTTCACTGTTGTCAGAAATCACTGACAAAGTGGCAATAAACGTTTGGCCGCTGTCAGTTTTGTCGCTTCCTGTCGACTCTCTACGCCCTCTACACTTTTTCTTTCACTTTTCTTCACATTTTTTTTTTTTTTTTGCTTCTTGCGTTTCTGTGGAAAAACAAACATAAAACCAATAAGCCAACGCTTAAAATTATGCAAATCGCGCTCGATTTGCACAAAAGTTTTCTTCGTCGTTTTTCTCTTCTTTTTTTTTACTTTTTTTTTTTCTGTGACGGGTCAAGGCGCAAATCTGGCAACAGCAAAGAATGAAAAAAAGGATTTTCAGTGAACTCTAATTGAAAAGTTTTGGAATGTCTATGCATGAGTAAGAAAGAGAGAGAGAGAGACAGCTAGACAGTATGAAAGATACAGTTGCTGAATATGTAAATAAATGTGAATAAAAGCCAACTATTAATACAGTTATTACAAGTAGTCCTCAGTCATAGCAAGAACTATAAATTGCCCTGCCTTTACTTGAATTTGAGTAGTAAAAGTTTTTGAAACTTTTATAAAAATCAAAAAAATTTTCAATATTTTTTTGTTAATTGCAGCTAAAATCGAAGCAACTTTAAAGTGTTGATTTTTACGCATTTTTTCTTTGAATTTTTTTTAAGTAAATAACAAGTACTTGAAAGCATCACAAAAAAAAGTTAAATAAAAGTTGAGAGTAAACTATAGTTTATCTAATACTGTTACAAACATGTTGTGAATGTGGTAACTACCCTAAAATACTCACTGCCATAAGCCACACACTGTGTTTTCATATTTAACTAACTTAACTAAAAGCAAAGCAAAAGTTATTTGGGTCAGAGTCAGAGTCAGAGTGTAAAGAGTCTAGAGTCCAGATTCAGTGTGCAGCAGCCGCAAAACCGGGGCAACATATGGATAAATGTATGATCAGCCCTTTGACCTTTTGGGTGCCATTAAGTTCAAAAGTCACACAAGTTTCTTTTGCTCTGATACGCCATTTGACATATCTATGACTATTGCTGTCCATTTGCATGTGTGCCACTTGCTGTGTATGTGTGTGTGTGTGTGTGTTACTGTGTATTCTATGTATTTTGCCAGAAAATCCGGATGTGTTGAACTGACTGACTGTGAATATAACTCTGTATATAATATACATCATGTATGTATGTGCCTGTATCTGTGTGTGTGTGTTTGTTGTGCCCGCCATGTGGGCGCTACGTGCTAATGTCACTCTTTCAGGCCCTGCTCTATCCTCTGTCTCGCCTCTTTTCCCCTATACCCATTCTTATTCTCATTCTCATTCCCTTTGCCTTTGCCTTCTCCATCTCCTGGACAACGTGACGAAACTCAAACTTCAATATAACTTCGTAACGAATAGAATCAAATGGAAAATCGAAATCACAGTTAAAGCAGCAACAAGACAGCTTAAAGAAATAGCAATAACAATAACAACAAGAACAACAACAACAACAACAACAACAACAACAACAAGAACAACAACAAGAACAACAACACAAAAGCGATTTCATTTACATTGTTCAATTTAAAAGATTTTTTATTTTTTTTATTTATTTCATTTTTTTTTATTTTTTTTTTTGATTGATTCAAGTTGCTTATCTGCGTTTCTTGTAAAAAACCGATTTCTATGAGAACACAACCTTTGAATATGCACAGACACATACAAGCACACACACACACACTAAGTCATAAAAATATACGCACGCAACAGCCATCAAATGAGGTAACACAAGACGAGACGCAAGGCCTTAGGTCAGAAAGCGACGGTAACAGCAAATGGCAAAACGTCAGCGTTAGCAGCGTCGGTGTCTAACGTTTTTGCTTACAAATTTAGCATGGCTCGATTTTTGATTAAAAATTCCAAAGGGAAAGCATTTTGCTACACGTATTCGCATTACGTACGAGCATGCAGCGTCGGCAACGGCGGCCGCGGCAGGCAACAGACAGACGCAAAGTGAAAATTCGCCAAAGAAACAAGAAACAAATGAGCATTTCGAGCGTCGTAATCAATATACAGACAATATGTATGTGTGCGCATAGCTGTGTATGTGCATGTGTGTGTGTGTGTGTGTGTGTGTGTGTATGTTTAACATACTTTACTACATAATGAGCATTTTGCTCTTTTCCCAATGGATCTAGCTAAAAATGATGTTAATTGCAACCCACGCAGGTCGTAACGTGCCACTGCCACTAACTATGGCAAAATAAATAAAGAAAAAAAGCAAGAAAAAAGTTTATAACGACAGGAAGCCAAAGTGAAACTCTGATTAGTTGCTGCATGTACAGTTGAAAAAAAAACAAGAAAAATTCAAAAGAAATTGCCAGTTATGTGCTCAGACCTTTCTCTTCCAACACTCCTCTCTCTCTCTCTCTCTCACTATTCTCCTTTCTCCTACATATTTTTATTTATTTTTTTTTTTGCTGCATTTATTGAAATATTTTTTCCAATGCACAAAGCAAAATTCCACATAACTTGCAATTGATTTTTTTTTTTTTTTTTTTTTTAAGGTAACAGTTTTTAAACTCAATTGTTGTGATATCTATGCTCAATGTGCTACCTTTTATTTGCAGGCATTGCATAATATCAAACAGAATGGCAACAACACTAGTTAGTTATATGTATGTATGAGTATCTATCTAGTCAAGTGACAAAGCAGCTTTACTCTGTTTTTTTTTTTATCGTATAAAAAAAAACTTTTGCTTATCAGCTCAAGAAACTAGAAAAAGTTCTCAAATTCAACAAAAAAGTCTTTGCTTTACTTCGATAAGCATATGACAAGAACAACCAGGAGTAAATAAAACTAGAGCACAGAGACAGAGATAGAGAGAGAGCGAGTGTGCGTTGGTAAGACAGAGAAAGAATGAAAACTTTAAGGTTATGTGTGCCACAACGAATTTGTGATGAATTACTTTTTAATCAAACATTTAAAACTTTTTAATAAGCGAAATAAAATCAAAATAAATAATAAAAAAAAGCCAGTGAAAGTTTTCGCTACTGTTTTTTTGGGGTCGTGGTCTAAGTGCACTTAAGTGCAGGTCACAAGACACAGTCAAGAGCAGGTGTTGACGGACGGGGCATGAGTTTTGTGGGTTGAAGGGTTCAGTGAAGAGCTAAGAGCAATAAGTTGAGCTTTAAGCTGTGCGCAAAAGTTTTTTCGTAATTTTTCTTTTGAAATATAAAACTAAAAACATTTTCGTAGCATAATTAAATGATAAACTAACAGATACGCTGTAATTGGCAAATATTATAAAAAATTTTATATATTGCAAGAAACTGCAAATATTTATTTTGAGCACAGAAAACTCGCTGCAAGCTAATTTACAGGGTATATAAACGAGCAAGTACTAAACACATTTTGAGAAGTTTTTTGAAATTTGTTTTGGCAAATGATTCAACTGGAAGCTTCTGCAATATTAATGGTCAGTTGAAGCTGCAGAAGAGACAAAAGCTAGAACGAAAACAACAACAAAAAATTGACAACGAAGAAAAACAAAAGCTGACAATAAACAAAAACAGAGAAACACAAAAAAAAAACAAAAACAAATACAAATACAAAAGACAACAAAAACAGAAAAAAAATATACAAAGAAAGAAAACAAAAATCAAAAGAAAAAAAATGGAGTGTAAGGTAACAGCATAAAAAAAAGAAAGAGAGTAGCGCAAAAAAACAAAAAAAACCTTAGTCAATTCAGATGCGACTTTCTTGAAATGTGAATAAACTTTTAAAAAGCATCTGGCAAAATGTTGTGCAGTAAAAAAAAAAAAAAAAAAAAAAGAAGAAAAATGTTGCAATAGTTCAAGTTTTTCATGGCGTTGCATATTTTAGTCACAAAGTTGCAGACATCTTACATTATCAATGTGTATGTGTATGTCTTACACTCACTGTAACTGTGTATTTGTATATGTCTGTGTGTCTATGAGTCTCTGTGTGTGTGTGTGTGTGTATTTCTGTCTCTCTTCATGTTTAGTCTCTGTGTATTGTGCTTTTGCTTACCTGTTCATTGTGCGGTGTACTTAAAATTGCAACACAAACAACTTTAATGAAAACGACGACGTCAACGTCAACGTCGACGACGCTACGGCTGCAAAACTGTGAAAACAACAACAACAAAAAAAAAATAAGAAAAAAAAAACAGAAAAACAAAGAAACGCGTAAAGCTTTTTACAGCTTGCGGGCGGGTTTAACATGTGCGCGAAAGAGATGCAACAACTAAGCTTGCCCTGCAAGTTGCTGTAATTATGCTGCAGCTCCGTCGGTCGTTGTTGCTGTTCTTGTCGTTGCTGCCTTTGCTGCTGCCATTGCCGCTTCAAGTCACTTTGATAGACACGTGAGTAAATTAGTTGCAGTCAAGTTGATTTCTCGCACAATAGAAAAGACAAAAGCAAAAGTTCACTTTCGCTGCAGTTGTTTTTGTTATTTTTTTTTTCATTTTATCGTAATTTTTGTAGTTGTTGCGCGTGCAAATAATAACAGCAGTTGGACACGCAATGCAATTACAGTTAGATCTGCTGCTGTTGCTACTGCTTCTCTGCTGACAACTTCTCTGCCCCTCTGTTGTAAATTGCTCTTTTACTGGCACGTAATATTTAATTAACATTGCAACGGCAGAAAATGCCAGAAACAGCAGCAGCAGTAGCTGTAGCAGTAACAGCAGCTACAACATAAGAAGCAGTAGACAATTTCTTTTACTTCGCGGCAAGTTTTTTCTTTGTTGTTGTTGTTGTTGCTGTCTTAACGTTTCTTTTTTAAACGAAAGCGACGCGTTTAGTTTTTGACACTGAGACATTTCGTGAGACTGAAATAATACAACAAAAACAACAGCTCCCGCTCCCACTGTAAAATGATCGTTCGTTCAGTTTTGTACGTTCTCTTTTCTGCTCTACAGTCATTTACTCTCTTTAACTTTGCATGAGCACGTACTCTCTCAAGCGTCGGCGTTTGCGTCGACGCAGGTAACTTAGTTGTTGCTCTCTTTAACATACACACACACACACTTGCAGCTGCAAACAGGTAGTTGTTGAAGACACTCACACACAAACGCAACGAAGCAGAAACGATACGCAGAGCGTCGCGTTATTTTATTTTATTTTTTTTTACAGCGCTTGCTTTTTCTTTTCCTTATTATTTTTTTTTTTCAATATTTATTAAACTTGAAAACGATTTCGTCAAGCAATTGCTAAAGATCAATAGCAAAAGCTATTTGACATAAGCTTATTTGAATTCTATATGCAAATATTCACACACTGCACACAATTTGATCGTTTCTTATTTGTTGTTATTGTAGATATTTTCCGACGCAGACGCGCAGCGCATTGCGCTCCCAACAAAAGTCGCTAGTCAACTGAAATTCGAAGTTGTTGCGGTTGCAGCGGTAACGGCGACGGCGACGACGACGACGACGACGACGACGACGACGACGACGACGACGACGACGACGGCAACGACTACGACGATGACTGAGTAAGAGCGTCGTTGAATGGTCAGCGCTACACAGTTAGCTATTGGACAGCCGCGCGCTCTCCATAACGTTGACGTCGACGTCGACGTTGATGTTGATGTTGATGTTGGCGTCGCTCAGTTCGTAGAATTGAGCAGCAAATAATTTATGTGTATGTTTATTTGCTTGTATGTAATTTAAGATATACATGTACATACATATGTATGTAAATATGTCCGACGATCATTGCATTCAAGTATTTCTTTTATTTATTTTACTATCACAGCAAAAAGCTTTGTTCCCTTAGGGATTTGATGTGACCTTCAAAGCAAGTAAATTTTATTTTAGCGGATATGTTTGCTGATAAAACTAAGGAAGTCTGCGGCTTGCTGTTGTTATCAAAAAAGTGGGCGGGGTTAAATGGTGACAGGCCTTATAAGCCAATTTGATAAGTTTATTTTTATGTATAATATTATACATATTTATTTGTAGCGGGTTTTGTATATTTTTGTGTTCATACTTTTTGATATTCTATCGATTTATGAAAGCTTTTCCTCTCTCTCTCACTCACTCTATCTCTTGCTGTTGCTCCAATGCTGCTGAGACAGTGCCTTAAGCCTCTGGAGTAAGTGGAAATTGACTTTATGCAGCGTCAGGAGTCGAACGTTGAGTCTGTCCAAGTCTTAAGTGCGCATTTGAATTTCAATCAGGCCGCACTCACAAAATAAATAAACCATCGAGTGCTGAGCCACTGCTGTTCCCATAGATGAACTTAATGTTTTGCTCTTGTTCTTGTTGTTGCTATTGTTGTTGTCGCTGGGTCCCATTGCGATCTAGATACATTTTCTCTCTTTTTTTTTTTTGCATCCACAGCCTTATCAATATGGCACACGACGCACGTTGCTTTTGCTGCATTGTAACTAAATGCCACGCCCAACCACCTACCATTGGCTTGGCTGCCTCCACCCCCTTAACCATATTTTTGTTTTTTTTTTTTTTTTATACATAGCACTTCAATCTCCCCTCGGGCTGATGCCGTTACTTACCATTAATGATTCTGGTCAGCTTATTGCGTCGTGTTGACGACGGACTCAACATACTTTCGCGACGACTGCTGCTGGCGCTGCTGCTGGTGCCATTGCCAGGATGATGTTGATGCTGCTGATGTTGATGATGATGATGATAGGAAGTATGGTGATGATGATGCGCACCTGCCGCAGACAGGTCACAATAATTGACATTTAACTGTGTGGCATGCATCTGTGAGGATGCAGCAGCAGCCGTTGCAGCCGCAATGCTGCTGCATGTTGAATACAAGCTGCTAGCCGATGGACGTTTGCTGAATGGTGTCGGTGCTGCCGATGCAGTCCTTGGTATATCCAATGATGGGCGTGGCAGATCGGAAAATACAATCTCAGCAAAGGAATCAATGCTGGCCGAACGTTGCAATGCGCTGCTATCCTTGCGCCTGCAATTGAAAACATGAAACGTAAAAGAATAAAGTCAAAGACCGGATTAAGTTCAGTTAAAGAGATGCCAGAGAGAGAGAGATAGAGAGAGAGAGAGAGAGAGAGAGAGAGAGAAAGAAAGAGAGAGAGACAGAGGCAAAGAGAATAAAAGAGAGAGAGAGAGAGTTGCAAGTTTGCTGGTGCACAACAAAACTTAGGAAAACTAATGCAATTACTTCAACTTCACGCTAGCCTGGACATTTTAATGACCATTAAGTGTCGCCAGTTCACGTCTGTCTACGTTTCTCAGTCACTGTCTGCATCTTGCTTATACCATACCCCGACCCCTGTATGCTCTTCTTGCCTCGTTTTGGCGTCGCGGTCAGTGGCCGGCCTAGTTACCATTAACATTACCCATTACCATAATGTAGACACTTTTATGGCTCTCACTTGCTCTACCTCTCTCTCTCTCTCTCTCTCTTACTGGCTCTCCCTTGCTCTCTCTCTCTCTCTCTCGCAGTCGCTGTCGCTGTCGACCTCTATGGCTGTTATGAAGAGAAAGCTTTAGACTTTACACTTGTACAAATTTATATTGCACTTAGCTGACACTTAATTCAGTTTTTTTTTTAAAGTGTATTTATTTAGTATTTATTTTTTATATTTCATTTTAGTATTTTTCATAAATTATATAAATATTAAAATTAGGCAGATTGTGAATTTTAATTTATACAGTTTTTTTTTTTGTAAATTAAATTTCTAGTATTTTTTCAGTATTTTTTAAAAATTGTATTTACTGCACATAGAACTTTTGAAAACTTTGATACTAAAAAAAATCTAAAAACAATATTAAAAAAATACTAATTTTTTTTAGTGTTTCTAGTATTTTTTTTAGTATTTTTGAAAATTTGTGTATCCTGTATGTAGAACTTTTGAAAAATACTAAAAAAAATTCTAAAAGCAATTTTTGAGAAATACTAAAAATATACTACAAATTTTTCCACACTAGTATTTCTACTAGTATACTTAAATTTTTTTTAGTATTTTGATTATTTTTTAAAAATTGTATTACCTGCACATAGAATTTTTTAAAAATACTATAAAAAATTCTGGAAACAATTTTTGAAAAATACTAAAAAAAATACTAAATTTTTTATTGTTGAAAAATCTTGTTGAAAAATTGTATTTACTGTACATACAATTTTTGAAAAATTGATTAGATTAAGTGTATTTATTTAGTATTTTTTTAAAATAATATTCATAAATTGTATGTACGATAAAATTGAATAGATTGAGTTTTTTTTAGGTGTATCAATTTTTTTTATTTTATGAAATTTCTAGCATTTTTTTTTTAAATTTTTCATAAACAGAAAAATTGATAAATATAAAAATATATAAATAAATGACCAAAAATAAATGATATGAAAATAAATTGCAAAAATTGTTGTATTTCTTGAACTGTCTCAACTTAACTGTCGAAGTAGTTTATTTGTAGCAGTGTATTAAGTGTCAAGTGACAACTATCATCTAGCAGCTGGCAGCTGGCAGCTGGCGCTAATGCCATAGCTAATGTGCTATTGCCGACAATGTTGTCATTGACGTGTTCATTGTCGCAACACTTTGCTTGTCCCGGCACGCTTCTAGCTCAGGCCAATGGCCAAGTTTATGACTTGCACGTCACAAGGTGTGTGTGTGTCTGTTTTGTATATGTGTGTGTGTTTGTATATCATCTTGAAGATGGCAAATAAAATGCAATTCATGGTCTCTTAATGGATTAATGTGACATCTGTGTAACAGTTAGATGAGAAGATGAGGTGACAATCTGCAATTAAAGTCTTAATACACGTATAAACCCAAGAAAATGTAGCAACAAATATAAATGAAGAGATTTGTCACCTCCGCTTCCCTTTCTATCTATCAAGCTATCATCTAGCATATCATCTAGCATAACTGTTTTAGCAATCTTTATAATGTGCCGCACAATGTACATAATACTTGATTTATGACAGCAATTAAGTAAGTTTTGAGAGGAAAGAGCATGTGAAAAAGATTTACAGAAGCTTGATTTTTTTTTGTTGTTTTTTTAGAGTCTTTAGAGTCTAGAGGAAATAGCTTAAGCATCTCTGTAAGGCATAAGATTAACTAAAGCTATGGTAGCAATAAAATGTTTGAATAATTTTAAAAATTTGAAATTTTAAAAAATCTAGAAAATTCTTTATTGACATTTTATATATTTTTTTATATACTGCTTTAACTTTGATTTAAATATAATTCGGTTGAACATTTTTTTCATTTCTGTGAAATAATTTTTATCTTCTACATATTTTAATATATTTATCTCCCTCTAATTTTATACTTGCTCTCTTTCTATTATATTAAATTTTTTACATTTGCCAAATTTTTATTAAATTCAATTAAATTTAATTATATCAAACAATTTTTTCACTTTATGTTATGTGACATTTTCTGTTGCATTTTGTTTGCTAATTTAATGCATTAAGATTATCTATGATGTTGATGTGAAATATGTATTTAAATTTGTTGCATATCTAATTTACATAATTAGTGCAAAAATGTTGAAAAACAAGATAAAAGCGTTGAAGTGACCTTGAACATAAACATCAGTCAACAGATTGTCCTCCAAAATTATGCACAACATGTCGTATGCGCAACATTTTCAATTAAAATTCCGAGAAAACAAAAAAACGATGTGAAAAAATAAAATAAACCCTTTTCACAATCAGAAATGCGCACAGACCTTGCTCTCATAAAAAAAAAAAACCAAACCAAAAAGTGCTACATACCGTTTCCCCTTTAGTCATTAATGAAGTTCAAGTGTAGACATGTGTGTGTATGTATGTGTGTGTGTGTGTCTGTGTGTGCACACTCTAATTGCGTTAATTCGAAACCAAAATAAACGCACAAATCTTTCCCCGCTAAGCTTTGCCCCTTATGCGCTTATGGCAAAGTTCTTCATAAAGTGCGCAGCAAACTCGAGTGTCCCTGGGAAACACAAGTTGAAGAAACAACTGAAGAGTGCTTCAGGATAGCACAAGCAAAGAGAGTAAGAGAGAGAGAGAGAGAGAGAAAGAGTTGGGTAGACCAACAAGCAGCAAAAACAATTAAGTCAATTCTCAATTAGACACATGCATAATTTGCCAACAGCTAAATACGCTTAATCAACGCAAATTCAATCAAATTACAACGCTTTCAAGCAACAAACTCACTTCCCGACAGTCACATAGTATTTATACAACACTCGGCCCCCTCTTTTGCTTATAACATCCTGCTATTTGCTGCTGCTGCTGATGGTGTTGCTGATGCTGCTGCTGCTATACAAAAACTGTGTGTGTGAAAAAGTTGTCCTCATCATTGTCATTGTCATGTTTCATCTATAGAGACTAGTGAGAGTGAATGAAATGGTTGCTTGCTTTGCTTTGCTTTGCTTTGCTTGCCACATATATACGTATATAACACTTGCCACATTTCATGGCAACAAACAGAGTTGAGTCGACTAGTAGTACATAGTAAGTAGACATCAAGTTCTAGTTGTACTTGTCAACTTGATGGTGTGGGCTGTGTGCGGCTGTAAGCTGTATGTCAGTGTGAGTTTATGTGACAAGGGAAAAGCCTGCAATGCAGATGACTTGTGGCAAGTAACAGCAGCAGCAGAAGCAGCAGCAGCAACAACAGCATCTACAGAGCAGCAGTGACAGCAGTTGCTGTAAGCGGCATGAACAGCAAATGTGCCAGCAAGTTGAGCAGCAACAAAGTCAATAATAATCATTGTTATTAAGTTATGTGTGTATCTCTCTGTGTGTGTGTGTGTGTGTGTGTGTCTGTATGTATTTCTGTAGGCGACTGTATGTGTGCAGTGTGTTTTGTAATATAGTCTACACTTAGAGAACA
>JBAMBR010002651.1:0-28141 GCA_037044475.1 Zaprionus obscuricornis
AAAAATGGGAATGCGACCCAGGTTACATTAAGCTGCCAAATACGAATGGAAGCGGCTTCTTCTGTGAACCACATTGCAGTCAAAGTTGCGTTATTAATGCCAAATGTATTTCCCCAAATACTTGTGAATGCAAGCAGGGTTACCAGATGACTCATATGTCCATTGGTAATGAAATAATTGATATTTGCATTCCTGAAGAAGAAACTGTTACTGATGATATGATAACTACTGCTGCAAATGATATTCCGGATGATGGTTTTGCTCATTTTCGGTCAGGCGGCAAATAAGTTCAATTTGATGATGTGCAATAAGTCTAAGTAGTTTGCTTAAGTCAGGCTAATATTATATATTTTATGAACATTTTGCACAGCTTAAAGCATTTATATGTATGTATGTATATATATATATATTTTTTATCTTGAAATGAACTTTACTACAAGCTTGTTTATCGGGCTCAATTCATATCAATTATATGAATGTATATAAATGTATATAAATTTATATGTATGTGTATATATGTATTTATGTATATGCGGATGTACAGTCATCCATATTGAATAAAAGTATTTATCATGCAAAAATGGACCATAGAAATTTACTATATAACAAATATACATTCAGAATGTGCATGGCGTTATCAATGTAGTATAAAAATATCGTGGCCTAAGCTTAACATTTTTTTTTCCGGTTTATGTTCTTTACAAATATTTTTGATTGCTTGAGTTTTTATTATTTTTATTTCATATTTAACAAGTTCTTATCAATATTTACACACATATATATATATATATATATATAACTGAACATGGTAATTTTTATGAATCACACATACATAATCTGCTATTTGAATTCAAACTCAATTGAATGCTGACTGCTCAGCTATTCGGTTGAACGTTTTGAATAAAACGCAAATCCAACAGAAAAAAACAAAAAAAAAAAAACCATTTCAAAGATGATACAGAGAAATTATTTCATAATATTGGCTGGATTTATACTATTATCTGACGGAAATTCAGCTAGGAAAATCAGCAGAAATGGTTGCCAAGAGGGTTATGAATTGAATGAATTTGGATCTTGTCAAACAAAATCTGAACATTTGTGTATTAAACCAATCAAAGTTAAATCAATTGAGAAAGTTTCCTATCCTAAACAAATAATTGAATTATTAAGAAATATTAATATAACAATCGAAAGTTACAATGTGGTAAGTATAATATTAAATTATATGTACTATATAATATACTACTATATATTATATATTATACAGCTAAAAATAACAAATAAACTTGGTCCGGACTGTTGCTATGGTTATGAAAGAAAAGATGAAAAATCTTCCTGTGAGCGGAAAAGCGATCCGAATTTATGTAAAAAGGAAGTGAAAGTAAAAATCATTGATAACTTTAAATCTTGGCAGAATTTAAAAAAAGATTTTGAGAGCATTAATTTAGTAATGCCAAAAATGGTATGATATCAAAATTTCATATGTGAAAATGTATTTATTTATATTTTAATATTACCGTTAGCAGAATTTATATAAAAATGAAATACAATATGTTTGCTGTGACGGCTATGAGAAATCATCGAAGAATGCAAAGTGTGTCAAAACAAAAACAAATGTGATAAATGAAATCGCAAAAGAAGAAGAACAACAGGTAAAAAAAGAAAAAAAAAAAATTAAATTGTTAATAATTATACCCTGTAGCCATAAGCAGAAAAGAGTGTATTAGTTGCAAGGAGAAGTACTTTTGAATGTTGAACTTTCCATACAATGTGTGTTGATTCTTTCTTTTATTAAATTATAATTATATTAATAATTTATTATACAGTTAACAGAAAGCGAGATGAATATTATTGAAGATGAAGCTTATAGTATTATGAATGAATATTTTGATGCATTGAATGCAATGTTAATGGTAAGTCTTTCACTTACACTATACAAACATATATTTCTTTTATTATACTCGTATTTTATAATCTGTCTAATGATCAAACAGGAATATGAATCTGATGAAATTGAAGTAAATGATAAAAAAGATGAAACAATTATTGATACTCACTTATGCGCTGTGAACAATGATCAAGTATGTATTATATATAATCAAGTATATATTCAAATAAACATTAATATTATTAATAGAATAACACTGAGTTGTCAACTACAATGGAATGCTGTCCATCTTATAAGAAAATCGAGGGTGAACTTTACTGCCAGCCCATCTGTAATACCGATTGTGGTTTGGGAAGTTATTGCGCTGGGCCAAATGATTGCGTGTGCCTGGAAGGCTACCGTAAACGAAATAAGTTTGATAAGTGCAGAAAATACTAGATGTAAGGTTTCAGGAAAAAAAAAAAAACATTTTTGAATTAAATTTAATTAATTTATAATATGAAATTTAATTCTTTTATTTATATAAAATAATTGTGCAATTATCAATCATTTTTTATAAATATTTTAGTCACAAGTATGAGTGAATTTCTTGTGCTATCTAATAATACATTTCCTTCCTGATAGGCTGAAAGTTGAGTTTTTAGCTTATAAGAGTATAAAATCTTCGGCTCGCTTCAACTAAATTTCATTTCTTGTTTTACTTGTCTTTAACTCAAACATATTCTGACATTGCAAAAATGATTTTAGTTGCGCGTGTTACACCATCAAAATTGGCCCCAGTCAATGCTCAATCGATTAACTTGAGCATTACATGCAGAAACTGGAACTGAAACTGAAACTGGAACTGGAATAGAAACTGGAATTATAGTTCCCCTTGATACGCACTATTCGCATATAAGGCGAAATGTATATAAATTATGCAAGACTTAATATTTTAGAGCTCTACGCACAAATTAATTGCAATGACAAATGATATAAAAATATAATTTCAAGTTCTTTGCTTAAGTCTTTTATATTAGACGGCTGCTGGCTGCAGCGATTGCAGCAGTTGAATTGACCAAAAGCACAACATTGATCTTGTGTATACTAAACTCTTGCTCATGTGGCACGTGGCACGTGGACTAGCATTTGGCAACAGCGAATGGCACGACCCAAAAAAAAAAAACATGAAACAAAGAAAAATATTAAAAAAAAAAAAAAGAAAGAAAAATGAAAAATGAAAAACCGCCAAAGCAAAGTGAATGCAACAACTGCGTCGACACAGACGCAATCAATTAGCGCTATGCGATGATGTCGACGGCAACAGCAACAGCAACAGCAGCAACAGCAGCAACAGGCAAAGAAATAGCAATAACGTTAACGTTGACGTCGGCTGCCACATGTGGCGATTGCGTCATGGCGCCAAGCAGACCGTCTAGCGGTAATTGACTTGCAATTTCTTTTGCAGCAACTTTTTGGTTGCAAAGAAATTTGCCAAATATGTTGCAAGAGTTGCCAATTCGACAAAGCAACCGAAAATACAACAACACAAACACAAACATAGACGAGATGTATGTGTGTGTGTGTGTGCGGTATGTACATATATAAGTGGCATGATAATTTTTAAGAGAGGCAAGAAAGGAATGTCAGATATTCTACGAACTAAAGATGAAAAATTTCGATGGTTGAATTTCTAGTTTTCAGAATGATAATAAATAAAATTTTAAGCTATGAATATCTAAAAAAAAATAAATATATTAAAAATCAAACTGAAAATCTACACAAAAATTATTAAGAAAAAATTAATATACATTTTTATTTATTTATTTATTTATTTTTTTTTTTTTTTTGCTTTCTATTTGCAACTTTGTTTTACTGCTTGCCACATCATTGATTTTAATTATAGTTGGAGCAATATGTTATTTCTCTTGCAGCGCTTGTACGAAATCGAAATCATATTTCCAACCCTTTTTTATTTTTATTTTGTATTTAATTTATTAATTTTCTTTCTTTTTTTTATTATCAAACTTTTGCCTTAACTAATTGTGGAGCGAGAAAAAAAAATTTATTTCAGTTTCAATAAATTTGTGAATTTTACTTTGAAAATAGTTTTTGCGTCGCGTTTTATTTGAATGAAAATTTATTGGCCATATACAATAGTCGTAATATCTGTGCAATTAATGAGACAATTAACACACATTCTGTTATATTTTGCAATTTTCTTTAGTTTTTCACATCTTTTATAATTTTATTTTAAGCTGAAAAACTTTTATTTATATATACATATATGTATTTTTATTTTTTTGCAGCTTAAGCGCAAGAGTTTAATTATTTTATGTTTTTTTTTTCAGTTTTTGCTTTATGCTTTTGTTAATTTACAAACACTCTAGTACTGACTAATTACAATGCGCTCTAATTTAGCTATGCGAGTAACTAGCGAGGGTAGATTTAAATATTAATGTAAACGTTTATAACTGTATATACTATAAATATATTCTCATATGCTGTGCAACAGATATTAGAACATATAAAATGAAATTATAGAAAATATTTTGAATTTTATTAATTTGTATAAATTATTCAAACAACACTCGCTTCAGTAAAACACAAACAACTTCTACGCCTCAGTGCTCAGTGCTCAGTGCAGACCCAAAACCAAAAAAAAAACAAAGAGAAACAAGAGGGGAAACATAAGAAACAATACTGTAAGAAACAAAGGCTTTGGCACAACAAAATGTAAGCCGAGAGTCGACTTCATAGCATAATGTTTATTCAATTTACGCAATTTACACTAAAAGCAGCAACAGTACCAACAACAGCAACAACAATAACAACAACAACATTTGTTTTGGCATTTGATTGCCAACTGTAATTTGTTTGATTTTTTTTTTTTTCTTGTTATTATTGTAATTATGAACAAAGAAAAATCTAAAAAAAAATAAATAGACACAAAAAGTAAACCAAAAAGTAAATAAATAAATAAATAAAATAAATATAATATGAAACGAAACTAAATTGAACAGAAATATAATTCGCTAGTAGCAAATGAATCGAATGACAACACAACAATCTAAAGTTTTTAAAGTTTACAGTTTTTTTTCCCCTCCCATTTTTGCTGTTACTATTTTTTCTATTTTTTTGTTTCTTCTAACATTTATGCAAATTGTATGGTGTGTAAGTCAATGGGTCAAGCCGACTGTTTGTCTACCCTCTGCAACCCGGAAAGCTTAAAGACAAGACTTTAAGACTTTCAAGTAAGAGCGAGTGGCAAGCTGTTAGCCGCAAGCTGCAAGCACTGCCAACCAGAGGCGGAATTATTATGATAATAAATTGTTTTTTGACTGGTTTTTTTTTTTCTTTTTTTTTTTGGTTTTTTTGTGGCACGAGTAAATTTGCATAGATTTGCAGTTTGGCCACAAATAACAACAACAATAACAACAACAAGAGCAACTAAATGTGCGGATTAGACCAACTTCCTTATTTATCAGCTGCCAGCTGATGAGATCTAAATGCAATGTAAGCCGCAAACATGATTAAGTGCACTTGTACAATGTTTACGCGCTATGCTCACCTTACCACAATTTGGCCCCTGCCCACCATCACTTCAGGCTGGACAATCAATTGGGCGCAGCATTCAACGGCGCGTGACATCTGATTGTGGCTAAAAGTTAACAAGCATATTATGCCGGCAAAGTACAATGGTAAAAACCGAGTGGATCATAAACTACAGACGCACCACAAGAGTTCAAATGCATTTGCCATTGACCTCTTTTTTCACTAAAAAGCATTTTTAGACATTTAACCAATAAGAAGTTGTTTTATACATACATCAATACGTCAGTTCATCCATACGTTAATACATCAATTGACGTGATTAACACTTTCAAATCAAGTTAAATCAGTCGCAGTTTTACATGCTCTTCAATGTCATGCAAAGCTAAATAATTGAAAGGGCTGCGCGACTGCGAATGCGACTGTGATTACAATTTAGCTGATTTACCAGCTCGCACAATTGTTTAACTAGCTTTTCATTGGCCATTAATTAAGCTGCAGCAAGCAAACATTTGTAGACTTAAGACAGCAAACAACAACAACAACAAACTGTTAATAGCCAAGTTTATTTACAAATTAACTTGCAGTTTCGTAAATCTTTTCCATATTGCAATCGAACATTTGATTATAAATTTAAGTTACAAATTCCTAAAAAATTGCAGCAATTGTTAAAATTAATTGACATAATAATTAAGTATTTATTATTTTAAATAAAAATTCATTAAAAGAATATATTGAAAAAAAAAAATAAAATAAAAATAAATTATTGATATACACAGTAAAATATATAATAAAAATAAAATAATATAATAAAATATATATATATATTTTTTTAAATAAATTTTATTGACGAAATAAATTGTAAATATTATGTAAGAGCAATAAAAAACTAAATAAAATATTTAAAATTATAAAAACAAAATAAATATATATAAATATATATTATATATATTTTATTATTATATAAATAATAAATAATATATATACTAATAATAATCATAACTAGTTATTAGTATAAAACTTCCTTAAATTTCGCAATAAACGTTAAAATTATGTTCAATTTTTTTTTTGTTTTTTCAGCTGCACAACAATAAACAAAAAAAAAAAAAAAAGACATTCGAAAAAAAAAAAAAAAACTAAAAGCAATTGCAGCTGGCTGACTTTATAAACAGTGGCACAATTACTTGGCCACTTTTGCAGTCACTTAGCCATGCTAACAAGCGCAACATGCTGACATATAGAGACAAACATACTGATAGACTAATAGACAGGCATTCAACGACCTTGACCAGAAATGCAATGAACCCTGCAGAGTCTTCCCAACAAAAAAAAAAAAAAATATAGTAAACAAAAAAGTTGAAACTACCGAAATATAAACAGTTACAAGCCTGGTTGAACAGAAAGCATACAAAACAACAAAAAATAAAATAAAAATAATAATAATAATAATAAAAAAAATACTAAGAAATAAGAAAAAGAAAAGGCAAAAGAAAAAAAGAAAAAAAAAAGAGAAATAAAACTTTTGTAAATTGCACATAAAATGTCATAACTGTCTAGAGTTTCGAATCGTCTGATGGCTTTAGCCTCGTGAGGCTCATTTGCCAGTGATCAGCTGACATCAATGGGAACGAAATGGAATGGAATGCGCATGTCAAATCACGTCCATCGCGAACAATAAATTGTTACACAAATCAAAATCAAAAAAAAAACAAAAAAAACCAACAACAAACAAGACAAGAAAACAAATCAAAATCAAAATCAAAATGAAAATGAAAATGCAAATGCAAATACAAATGCGAATTGAAGACGCCTCCAATGATGATTAATCGACAGCTGCTTCATCTCTGACACTTTTTGTTGACATCCACAAAAAAAAAAAAAAAAAGCCCTTAAAAATTGACCGACAATATATAAAGAAGAAGAAGAAGAAGTAGAAAAGAAATACATATACATATACATATGTACATACATTGTATGTATATTGTATATAAAAATATATATAGAAAAATAATACAAATAAAATAATTTATGTAAAGCTCCGTTTAGCTATAAATAAGACAAGGTCAGACTGATAAACGTTGCTGGCAATGCTTTCAAATCGATAATATCGATAAAAAAAAAAAGAAATATATATATATATATTAAAAGACAATAATGATATAGTATATCATATCATATTCACAGACACTTCAATGTAGTATTTATTTCTGTCTCTATGCGATTATATATCTTATTATAATAATTCAAGGAAGTGTGTAATTGTAATGTTGGATTTAAGACAATGGCGCTTATAAGCACTCGAAACTGTCTATCAAAACAAACAGTTGGAGAGCGCCCCCATGCAAACTTATGACATAATCAGCTGGAGTTGAGACTAAAAGCTGAGGCTGAAACTGAAGTTGGAGCTGGTGCTGGTGCTGGAGCTGTAAAGTCTAACGGCAGCCTCCAGTATAACATACAACAATAACAACAGCAGCAGCAGCACTCACATTCATACTCACATTCACTCTCATTGTCGCTGTCTTTTTCACTCTCTATTTTAGTATTTCTATCTCAGTCTTGAAATGTTTTGTAGTTGTGTATTGAACAATATGTGGTCAAGACATGCAAGCAATGCGAATGAAACTAAATCGAAAGTTGCATGCAACATACAGCAGCAATAACTCGTAACAACTCTACACAAGTCTCTCGCATATGTATGATGTCTATATGTATGTCTGTCGGTCTGCTCTGTATCTCTGTTAAGCCGACAGACCCATTGACATAATAACGAGGAAGGTAACCCAAGACGACGCGACGTCTTCGACAGCAGCAACAACTGGGGCGTCAATTACACGACCCACAATCTGAAATTGAAACGAGTTGTTTTGCTGCCCCAAACTTGTTGCTAGTGTCTTAGGTTATGGTAGCTGACCGCACAACAGGCCCACACACAACACACAACTCACGCAGACACAGACACACACAACACACACAGAGTGACAAACGTAATACAAAGAAATGACCGAGTGACACAGTCTTTCGGTTGACAAACGTTTTTTCCTGCCATTTTCGGGACCAGCTGCTTCCCCATCGTGACCAACAGTTGATTTCGGGCTTAACTTGATCTAGGTTGACCTGGGCCTGGTCAAGTGAATGCGACTTGTAAATGCGAAAGTAAAAGGACTGTAAATGCTCAACGACTTTTCGACTTTTCGACACAGATGACAGATGCCAGGTGCCAGAAATACGAAATACAGATGACAATGAATGCACGATGAAGGAAAGAGGAAAGACCATGAAGTATGTAGGATAAAGGATGGGCCTCAGAGTAACAGTCGTGTCGCCACGTTAAATTCATGAGGAAGAAAAATGAGCTTTTAACAGTCGTGGGCTGCATTCAAAATAAAAACAATTTATAAACAAAAAATATAAATGATAATCTACAATTTTGACAATTCGATTCCATGGGCAAAAATATTTAAAAAATCAATGGAAAAAATAAAAATAATAATAATTGGAAAATGGAAAATAGAAAATTCAATTCTTTCCTTTCTTTCGTTGGTCTATTAAATAATCGTAAAATAATAAATTATATTTAGCTTACATAACATCTTAAAATATTACAATAAAATCAAATACCATAAAAACTTGAAATTTTATATTTAAAATAAATTCTTAATAAATGTCAGCAAACTTATTATTTATCTAAAATTAAAGAATAATTAGAAATTAAATTTTAAAATAAATAATAAAAATTAAGTTTTTTGTAAATTTCTTTTTTATGTTAAAATATTTAATATATATTTAAAATTGTATATTTATAATAAATGAAGCAAAAATTATATTTGAAATGTTTTTCTTAATTATCAAAAAATAATATCAGAATATGTAAAATTTAATTAATAGAATTAATAAAAATATTTTAAAATTTTAGCATATTTCTAATAAATTAATAATTATCTCAGAAACATTTAATTTTAAAATAAATAAATATTAAATTCAATTCTAAATCTTTTTTTTATTAATCTAAAAACAATTCCAAAAATATTTTAAATTTTAACAAATTTTAATAATTTTAAACTATTATTTATTCAAATAAATTGAATGAAATTTTTAAAATATAAAACAAACTGTAAATATGTAAAAATCGCAAGAAATTCATTTCATAGTATGATAATTATAGACAAGAAAATATTAATAATTTATTTATATGTGCACACATAACAATTGTTAATACAAAATTAGCAATAAAATCAATATAATTATAAAACTTAATCTTTACCTAAAAAAAATATATATATAAAAATAAAAATAAAAGTAAGAAATACAAAAACAAAAGGCGTCACATTTTGCCGCATTTAGATAATATTCAATTATCCACAAAAAAAAAAAAATGTGGTTTATTACTTGTTGTTGTTTATGTTATTAGTGGCTCATAAAAGACTTAAGAAACCACACAGAAGAAGAAGAAGAAACGAAAAAAAAAAAAGACAAAAATAAAATTCGAAATGAAAAAGAAGAAGAAAAAAATGCAAACGGCAGCTGACGGTAGTCGAATTAAACAGCAAAATGGCACGCATCCATAGAGCTGCCTACCAAATCTTCAACTTCCTCACCCCTTACATACAACTACTACTCATATTTCCAACACCTGCCCCACCAGCTGGTTAGTTGGCTGGTTGGTTGGTTGGTTGGTTGGTTAGTTGGTTGTTGCAATGTTGCTGCATTTGGCGTCGCTTGCCACTTGGCTGCGTCGAGTTCGCGCCTCCAAAAACAAAAAAAAATCAAGCAACCAAGCGATCCAAACGATCCAAACCAAACAACTAGCGTTAACCGACGACGCGAATGACGACAACGAATGGCCACGAACCATTCACCATTCGCCTCATGTGTTTTTTGAAGCTATTGCGATTATTATAATACCAAAGCATTGTTGTTGTTGTCAATGTTGCTGTTGTTGTTGCTGTTGTTTTTGTTGTCTTCGTGTATCGTAAGTCGGCTACACATTCATTCACTCAACTCTGGACCTAAAATAGTATAAAAGTTCGCACAGGCGCTGCAGTTGGCATCATTAAACCGTTAACCATCGAACAGTGTAGAGTGGTACGGAACGTGTACAGCAACGAGTGATAGAGAGAGCGAGAGAGAGAGAGAGTTGAATAATAAAACAAATTCCCTTTTTCTCCAAAAATAAAACAAATATTTTCCGAATTTGATCGTGCGGTTTATATACGAAATACAACGGATCAACAAATCTTCCAATAATCAACAACACACATTCATCCCCAAAAGGATATTACGCCAGCAACATGAAGTTGATGGTATGTATAATTTACATATATAGGGAAAGTTCCTTATGAAGTGCTTTTGTGCTCTGAAGAAGTGCCCTAAATAATAATATAGATCCAAAAACATAACAGTTAAAAAGTGAAAGAAAGAACACTGAAAAATTTTCCATATTTTACCCAATTATATTTGGGCTTTGGATTTGAATCAACTTCCAAAAGTTCTTAAACTTAATTCTAAGCTGATCATTAACTGATCCTCAGCTAATTTTCAATCCAATTTCATGTTAACTTCAGCTTTACAATATTACTTCTTACCTAATATTCTATAGCCAATCACAAGAGTCCCAAAACTATTCCTTATTTCTTAACTTACAGCGTACAGCGACAACGCTCGCTCTGGTCTTACTGCTAGCGACCAGCTATGCACAAGCCGAGGAGGAAAAGACTGTAGAGAAGGCAGCAGCTGAGCCTGCCGAGAAAAAGGCTGAGGAAGCTGTTAGTGATGATACAACAAAATCGAAACGTGGCTTGCATCACTATGAGGATTATCATCATCATCATGTGCCACATTTTCCAGTACATGAAGAAAAGACACTGACAGTCATCAAGAAGGTGCCAGTTCCGGTGCCCATTGAGAAGATTGTTCATGTGCCAGTCGAGAAACATGTTCATGTCCCCGTAAAAGTAAAGGTTCCCAAGCCTTATCCCGTAGTTAAACATGTACCCTATGAGGTTAAGGAGATCGTCAAAGTGCCCTATGAAGTGCCACAGCCATATCCAGTTGAGAAGAAGATTCCCGTTGCTGTTCATGTACCCTATGATCGTCCAGTGCCCGTAAAGGTACATAATCCCAAATAACACAACGCAACATATTTATAGCTCCTTGGGCTCATCAACTAACAAATTGAATAATAATTTATAGGTTCATGTGCCCGCCCCATACCCCGTTGAAAAGAAGGTTCATGTACCAGTGAAAGTTCATGTTCCTGCACCATATCCAGTTGAAAAGATTGTTCACTACAAGGTTGAGAAACATGTGCATGTCGACAAGCCCTACCCCGTCGAAAAGGTTGTACACTATCCCGTCAAGGTGCCCGTCGAGAAGCCAGTGCCCTACCATGTTGACAAGCCAGTGCCACATTATGTTGATAAGCCAGTGCCAGTGCCAGTTATCAAGAAGGTGCCAGTTCCCGTTCATGTACCTTATGATCGCCCAGTGCCCGTACATGTTGACAAACCAGTGCCTTATGAGGTGAAAATTCATGTGCCCGCCCCATACCCCGTGATCAAGGAAGTGCCAGTTAAAGTGGAGAAACACGTTCCGTACCCCGTCAAAATTCCAGTTGAGAAGCCCGTTCATGTTCATATTGAGAAACACGTGCCCGAATATCATGAGAAACATGTTACCTATAAGGAGCCCGAATTTGTGCATAAGCATATTGAAGAGGAGCATCATCATCATCATGAACCCATTCATCATCATTCATCACATTCATCATATTCAGCACCCATTGAGGAGCATCATGAGCATGAGCATGAGGTGGAGCATGATTATAGTTATCATGATTATCACGGTTACTAAATTGGTGAACTATGAATTTCTTTCTCTCTTTCTCACTTCTCTTTGCAGCATTGATAAGCGAATGCGAATGCGAAAGCGTAAGCGTAACGGTTATGAAAAATGGATTAATAGATACTTCTTCTAAACAAAACAGCATAGTAATTCCATTCAAAAGAAAAGAAAAAACACTACCTAAAATCTTAACACTTAACAAAACATCCTAAAAAAAAAAAAACATAAACACACATAGTAACAAATTTAACATAACATATTATCATGAACAGTTAACCAGTTGTTAATATTCCTCCATATCATAACATTGTCTATGCCTTACAAATTCCAATTCCACTTCCACATTGCATATGCAGAACGTGATAACGATAGAGATTCAGATATCAATTTTATGACGACGAACTTACTTAGTTTTTACACACACACACACACAAAAAATACACACACAACGAACTCTCTTTTAGCTTAAGCCATACAAAAAAAAAAAAAAAAAAAAATTATGAAGAAAATGAAAATGAAAATGAAAAAATACAAAAAAGAAAGAAATATGAAACGATTGACTAGACTTAACGAAACAAGATACAAAATAACACATTTGGGCTGCAAACACACAGCCCACATAACAAGAACAACAAATAACAAGAACAACAAAGACTCATTAGAACAACAACAACAACAACGAGAATAACAACGAGAATTACAAAGAGAATTACAACGAGAATAACAACAACGAGAACAACAAGAACGAGAACAACAACAACAACGAGAACAACAACAACAACGAGAACAACTACAATGCCAACATTCAGCAATGAAAACCATCTGCGAAGTTATCCTATTTTGGATGTTCTTTTGGCCTTGACTCGCTCTCTATCTCTCTCTTACTATATCTCTCTTACATCTCTCAATCTCACTCTCTCAATCTGTCAAACTCTCTTGTGTAATATCTCAATCTCAAAATGTGTACATGGTTGATGATGTGTGGTTGCTGCTGCTGTATTGTCCTCCAGCTGCGGCTTCTCCTCCTTCTGCTCTCTGGTTCATCCAACTTGTGCACCCGGTTCACTTCGATTTTGTTCAGTTTTTGAATTGTTTTTTTTTTGTATATTATTTTATATAGCTTGAAAATAATAGCTTCTACAAATATTATTGAAGCGTGTGATATAAGACTTTCTGTTTTAGTGTTTAAGTGTTTTTTATTAATACTCAATAAGATCAATAGCATCTACTTATGTATATGGCCAATATAATATTGTTATTGGCCTAATTAAGTCAGTTTAGTAAACAAATGTATTGTATTATTTTTTATAATATTTTTTGCTACATCATACTACATCATATTACTATTATGTATATGTTAATATGTTTAGTTTGTATTTGTAACCACTCAAAGCATAATCTCGAGAATAGTTTTTGCTTATTGTAAAAAGCAGTTAAAACGGATTTATATAAAAAGTACTTAATTTACCAAATATTTTTTGTCTCTGTAAACAACAAGTTAACAAAAAAACAAAACAAAACAAAACAAAAATCCAACACTGATAATGAAGCTGATGAATGTTTAACAATAAAAAACGAAAAAAATCAACCAAGTGATCAAAACTAAAACCACAATTGTTTTTTTTATTATTTTTTTCATTAGAAAATATTTTGAATTTTTCAAATATTTTTAGGCTTTTAAAAATATATTTTTGTTTTTAAAATATTTTTTGAAATATTTAAAAAAAAAAAAACTTTATAATAATATTTAAAATTTCAAAAACTGCTAAGGTTTATTATTTAATAATTAAAAAAAAAAATTATTTCAAAATTCAAATTTAATTTTGTGAACAAATTTCAATTTTGGAAGATTTTTATAAATTTTATTAAAAATTCCAGTTTAATTTAATAGAAAAATTTCATTTTGGAAAATTAATAAATTAAATTTTTGGAATTTATTTTAGTCTTTTTCAAGCCTTTTCATTCAAATATCAAGTTTTAATTGGTACAAAAATTTCAATTTTGAAAGATTTATAAATTTTACTAAAAATTCAATTTTAATTATATAGAAAAATTTCATTTTTAGAAAAGTAAAAAATTAAATTTTTTTGAATTTTTGTAAAATTTTTTTAGGATTTTAAAAATATATTTTTCTTTTTAAAATATTTTTTTAAATTTTTGAAAAATTAAAAATAATATTTAAAATTTCAAAAACTGCTAAGATTTATTATTTAATAATTGAAAAGTATTTCAAAATTCAAGTTTAATTTAGTGGAAAAATTATAATTTTAGAATTTAATTGAATTTTTGGAAAAATAATAAATTAAATATTTTGGAATTTTTCCAAAAGTCTTTTTCACGCCTTTCATTCAAAATTCAAGTTTTATTTAGTACAAAAATTTCAATTTTGTAAGATTTATATAATTTATTAAAAATTCAATTTTAATTTTATAGAAAAATTTCATTTTTGGAAAGTATAAAAATTAAATTTGTTTGAATTTTTTTAAAGTCTTTTTAAACGCATTTCAGCTACAAATTATAAATTGTCAAAATCTTCAACAAAAAAAAATCCCATTATCTACAATAAATTCTAGGAAAAACGTCTTTAAATTCCCAAAATTATAATTTCTATATAAAAAAAACAATAGATTCTAATATTGTTTATTCCCCCAACGTTGATAAGTATTAGGCACAGTGTGTTTCATTTTTGGAAAATTAATAAATTAAATTTTTGGAATTTTTTTTTAAGTCTTTTTCAAGCTTTTTCATTCAAATTTCAAGTTTTAATTTTGAATTTTCAAAGATTTTATAAATTTTATTAAAAATTCAATTTAAATTTTATAGAAAAATTTCATTTTTGGAAAAGTAAAAAATTAAATTTTTTTGAATTTTTGTAAAGTCTTTTTAACGCATTGCAGCTATAAATTATAAATTGTCAAAATCTTCAAAAAAAAATCCCATTATCTACAATAAATTCTAAGAAAAAATCTTCTTTAAATTCCCAAAATTATAATTTTTATATATAAAAAAGCAATAGATTCTAATGTTGTTTATTCCCCCATTGATGATAAGTATTAGGCATTCCCACAGTGTGTTACTGACTGCTCATTGCTCATTGAGCTATCAGTGAAAAGTACAAAAATGCAGAGTCATGCCAACTAAAATCAACTCATTTGGCATTACCCATAAACGTCTTATCTAATTTTCAAATGAGTTAAAACATTGCTTGGCATTCATAATTGCATATTCAAAATGTCTTTCGCCCACAGTGCGAAGCCCAAGAGGCAGGCAACATGTTTATTACATTTGCCACACTATATTTTCAGCATTTCGTTTTCCATGACACAACAACAACAACAAGAATAGTAACAACAAGAGTAACAGTAACAACAATAATAACTGCAACATAAGCAACAACAACAACAAGAGCAATAACGACAACCCGCTGACGGCACTGTCGACCATTTCCTAGCGTTTATTTTGTGGTCTGGCATTACTTTTTATTAGCACCGCCGATTTGTGTATGTGCATATAAGACTATTATAGTCTATTATAATACCCTATAATTCATACAGCAAACAATGTAGACTATAACATGCAGCAGCATCTTAGTTCAGATAAAATCTTAAAATTGCAATGCAATAATTGTTAGTTTTTTTTCTTTAATCAAAGGCTTCAAAAAATTATTACTATGATTTTTAGCATTCAAAGTTTGTTTTACAGGGTATTTTTTTCGCAAGAAGTCATATTTGATTTTAGTGTGACTATTGAATTGCCTGTGGCGCTCTCAGTTGTTTGGTTGCAGACTATAAAGATTAGGTTTCAATTTGCATTTCGGCCTCATTGAAGCGTTGCTGCAATTTCAGTATACTCGTATTAAGTGGGACATAGATTTATCACGTTTTAGTCTGTTTTTTTTTTTTGTTGTGATTTTTCCTTTTTTTATTCGGTTTGTAGGACATGTGCTGCTAACCGATATTTTCAGTCAAGAGACGATGACGTCGCGACGTCGCGTCGAGGCGCATGCAAAACGTGTTGTGAAACAAAAACGAAATGAAAAGTGTGAGCAGCGCCAAAGACTTAGACTTAGACTCTGACTCTGACTCTGTGAGGCTTTAGCTCTAGCTTAGACTGTGACTTCAACAACTAGTCCAATTTTCAACTTCAACTTCAAATTTTAGCCAAGTCTGACTCTGGCTTTGGTTTTATTACCATATCTAGGCTAACTCTCTTGGCGGTTAACTTTTGTTTATGTAACTGTAGCATTTGCAGTTTATGGATTATGCAATAAATAATCAACACACAACAATAGTCCAAGCCAGTGTTGTAAGTTTACCCCCCTCCCCCCTCTCTCAATAGAATTGACAGCAATAAAAAGAAAAAAATCGATTGAATAACAATTTTCATTTGATAAATGTTAATTATTATTTTATAACAAATTTCCATTTCAATTTCAATTTTGCACTACACCTTGAAAGAATCAATGCAACAGCTGGACAATAACCAAGTTGCAATCTTTTACGGCCCATAACAGTTTTTTTTTAATGTCAGCCAAAAAAGAAAAAGAAAGAAAAAAAAAATTACAATGCTTATGTAATAAACGTTGCTCTGACTGTCATAATACTCAAAGCACTGTCTTACATTTTAAATACAGTTTTTGAGGCCAAAATATAAAATGAACAAAAAGAAAAAGAAATGAAATGAAAATACATACTGCAGGCAACGAGTTGCGAATGAAAAGCTGTATAAAAAAAAAATAAAAAAAAAAATAATAATAAACATTATAATAGTACTGAAAAGTGTACAACTGTACGATGGTCACCTAGTATAATGATCAAGTCATTGACACCATCATTTTCTGTGGATGTCCGTTGCTACACACCGCACTATGTCGCTTTTGTGCTATGCACACAAAATTTGAATTTGCATTTAAGCAGGAAAAACGTGTGTGTCTTGCATCTTAGATACCCTAGCTGACATTGACTACATAAGGTATGACAAGCGTATAGACAAGGATGTGTCATGGCAACTAAGAACCAAAAGCTGGCTATAAGCATAGCATAATCCTGAATATTTACATGTCAGCCCTTTGACTATCTTTCTGCTAGAGTATCGTAAAGTCGGCACTCTATCCTTACATTTATTTTATTTTTTTTTTGGTTTAATCGGTCAGTTTGCCAGACAAACGGCCAGCGTATTCGACATATGCGAGTCGTAATAGTTTCTATTTTGGCTTATTTAAATGATGTCAGAGCCACAGACAGACACAAGAGTCACAGAGCTTAAGCTGAACCAGTCTCAGCTGATGCCGGTTAGCAGCCATGTGGAAAGTGAATGCGGGAAATATATTCAACATGCAAGTTTTCTGTTTCATTTTTCTTTCTTTCATTTTGCAGGCGAAGACCGACAGACAGACAGACAGACAGACAGAAAGATATACTATGTATGTGTAGTAGCGTAGTATATGTAATATATCTCTGTCTGAATGTCTGTCTCTCCTTCCGTCCATCATTATATGCAGTCAGTGGGCCAACTTGCGGCCAGTTCGACTCGTAATCGACGCCAATTTAATGGAAAATACTAAAAGAGAGTAAGAGTGTATGCGTGTATCTCCCTCTCTACCTCTCTCTCTACCTCTCTCTCTCTCTATATATATATATATTTCTTTTTGTATGTGTGTGTGTGGAAATTGTAATCGAAAAAGAAGGCGAATTTAATAACAAGCTTTAATTTATTTACTTTTTAATTGCTGCATTTGCGTTATGTGGCAAAATTAGATAAGAGAGAAACATATTGTGCGGTAATATTTAATACAAATATGCAATAAATCAATGCGTAACAGTTAAATAAAGCAATACTCACTTAATGTACGGTATATTGGCAGGTATATGATATTTGGCACCCAAATCAAAGTCCTGCTCCGAGCGTAATACTGGCGGTTTTATGCCAGCATAACGCTCACTATAAAAAAACAAGGCAAATATTTAATTAAACATAAAATTTGCTAACCTGAGAATTTGAAGCTTACCGCATATTCCAATAGTGACAATTCATGATGCGTTTATTTACATTGCCACTGAAGATATCATAGCGCCAATTATCCAAGGATAAGGCATAGGGCAAAAATGCAACCTAAGTGAAAGAAAAAGTTAACTAAATTTCATTGCATGAAATTATTAACAGTACAAACCTTATCGATGGCCATGGTAAACAAATAGTTAATATCATAGCTTGATTCGTCTAGCGAACGTTGTAATAGTCCCAAAGTTTGTAAATGTTTTGGTGTCGATATCGATAGACCAATAGCATCGCCAACAGCCTGATGGAATGCAGGATTTGCACCATTGCGAAAGATCTTTGGCAGATGACGATATTGTAGAAAATATTGTATATGTGCCATCTCATGATGTACACTAATCAAACTACGTTGATTTATATCTGTGCAGATCTTGACACGAAAATCATGACGATTGCAAAAATCCCAAGCGGATGGTTCGCAAAGTACACGTCGATCTAATGGTTGCTCGAATACAGAATTCCTATAGAAATCTGGACCAACAGCTGACATATTAATCGATGTAAAGAACTCTTCGGCCAATTGAAACATTAAGAGTGGCGTATAACCTTGTTCAACCATACGTGGTGTAACATCAATCAATTTACGTCCCGGATATGGTATTATTATATCCAATACATTCGACCATGATTGTCCATACATATTACCCAATATATGTGATGGTATTGGTGCTATGCGATTAATGCGATCGGGTCCATAGTAATCACGTAGCTTACGACGGACATACGAATGCAATAATTCATATAGTGGACGTATTTGTTCCCAGACTATATCCATATCTTGACGGAAATTACCAGATTCATAGGCAAGATACCAATACTCGCCGCCATTGGTGACATCTGTTGAAAAAATAGTCAGAAATTTAAATTAAAATTGTATTTACATTTTATATAAATTTATTTATTTTTTTTCTTAATAATTTTTAATGTTTTTTTTTTTTAATTAATTAATTAATAAATAAATTAAAATATATAAAATTTAATTAATTAATTAATATTTATTTTATATATCTAATCTTTACTTACTATTCGCATTGGCTACATCCTGCATCACATCAATAAGTTGTTCATAGTCATCACGCATGCCACGCCCCGCCTTACGATGATATTCTACCCAAGTATGCTGCAGTTCATCCCAATCTCTGCTCTTGGCCATAATATCCTTCAAGTGCGGAATGTAATGCAAATCACATTGAAATGGTTGCTGATAAGCGCAGATACTTGCATCGTTATATAGAAACAACATTTCATTCAACAAGCGATTGTACTAAAAGTGAAAAAAAGGAAAATTAATTAATTAATTGTCACTAAATTTGATATGCAGCATTACTTACTCTATCAAGCACATCTATGGGTAAGGCATTGGGTCCAACTTCGGACTGCAGCATTAGCTGTCTGTAAAGTCTTCGATCAAATATTAAATCTTTGTTTATATTCTTTGATTGTTCGGCAGTCAAACGCTGATATTCCACATATCGTTGCTGTGCATTAAGCTATGGACATAGAAAAGAAGAAAAAAAATATTTGATCAGTAATATAGAAAAAATCCTTTAAAAAGTTTTTAAAAATTACTAGGAAATCTAAAAAAAAATTAAATATAAGTTTGTATTACTAACAAGTCTGACTAGACAAGTTCTTTATGTGCCCAACAACAACAAGAGATTCGACGAAAAACTTTCAGTGTACAATAATATACTGACATTGGCATGTCTGCCTGGGAATCTTTGCCTGACAAATAACCTTCAACAGACAACACACAACACGCTTTGCCATGGCAAGAAAATTACCAAGTTGCATACGAGTAATACTCAATCTGATGAGAATATCCAAACATCTCTATACTATACTATATAATCGTTTATAGTTATACACAGAGAGAAAAAAATAAAACCTTAAACAGAGATCGCGTGCCGGACTACTACAATTCCAATTTCAATTTCAATTCAAATTACAATTATAAATGTGAACAACAAACATTTCAAGGCTATAAATCGTCATATTATATATTTATTTATAGTAAGTATGTTAATCCAATATTTACTTACCGCTTCCGTCTGTGTAAAATCGTTAACATTTGTCTCAAAATTCCATTGAGCTGCCACATTGGCGGTACATTCAAGTGAACCCTTTTGATCAGTTTCAACCAAAAGATTTCTTAATTTTTCCAATTCCTGTTGATAGCGACGATCTTGTTGATAACGTTGACGTTGATCAAGGAAACCTTGATTCAAATTGAAACGATCCTGATTGGACAAATATGGATTCTCGAAACGGTTACGATTTTGATTATTTACATTTATAAATTCTGCATTGGGATTATACTGATCGTTAACCCTTGAGTATGGATTATTATTGTTGTTAATGTTATTATTGTTCAGTTCGTTATAGTTGTTGTAGTTGCGATCTGTTGTTGGAATTTGTGATCCATAATTGTGATTCGCATATCGATTATCTTGTCCATCATAACGATTAGCCGTATCCCCCCGACTGAATGGTGAATCATTGGCACGATCGGTAAAATTCACACGGGGCGTTGGATAGGCGTAACCCAAGCGCATACGTTCATCATATGTCTGACCATACTGCAAATGAAATCAAATATTTCCTCACTAGAATAATATTAAAATCTATAAAAAGAGAAACACACCCTAAAATCATCTACTCCATCATCTCCATCAGCTGCACCAGCCGCACCAGTGCCATCATCGCTTGCGTATGGCGGACCGTAGCGTTGATCACGATCACGATCGGCCCTTTGCTGTGCGGGTGTTGTTGCCACATTGGGCGTGTAACCATTGTAGAAAATCTCTGGCTGTGGCGTGGGCAAATTTAATTGTGGATTGCCCAAACCAAGACTACAAATTGTGAAGTACACATAAATTTTGATAATATGACTTTGCCACATTTTTTTTTTTATCCAGCAATGAGATCTATATAATTTAACACTGCCAAGGTCAACTTGCACCGCGAACCGCTTATTAAATCTTTCACAAACAATTAACAATTTTAATTATATGTAGTTGTTGTTATTTTCAGCATTATTTTAAGCATACAAACAAATAATTTTCTAAGATCAGATGTAGTAAGAAACGCGTTTTCGAAAGGGAAAATTTGGGATTAAATTGTATGAATTATGAAAAAATCTTCACTGCTTATGAAGACTGGCACAAATTTGGTAAGATTAATTTGGTTGTAAGATTTTCACTTTATATTTTTTTCGAAATATTGCATAAATTATTTACTGATTCTTCACTTTTTATACAATTTTCTTTTATTATATTCTTCTATTTATATATATATATTTTTTTTTTTCTTGGTTAACTTTTCTTGTAGCTTCACAACAATTCACATGTTAAATCACTTATTTCTCACACTTGTTTTCTTTGGTTGTATTGTAAAATTGTTCGTAGCGCTAGGAATCTTCCGAAGATCCCAGAAAAAACACCCACGTAACGTCACGTAACACGTCTAAAACTCTACTGACTGCTGAGGGTAAGAATTTTTTTCGAAATTACTTTGTGACTTTTTTCGACTCAAAAATGAATTCAAATTTCAACGTCGCCACATCGCAATTGCAGTCGCAGTCGCAGTCGCAGTTGACGTCAACATAACGCCCGATGTTTCTATATGTTGTGTTGAGATAAACGTAATTAGCAAGTGAGTTTGAGCTCTGTCGCTGTCGCTGTCGCAGTTGACGTTGTCATCGCTGTTAACAACAAAATATCAAGCAAAAGCTTGGGAACAACAATGCTTTACACATGTCCATGTGTGTATGTTTTGCATGCTTGCAATTATAAGGGAGGGTGAGGGTATCATAGACAACGAGTACAAATACTCATACTCATACTCACACTCATACTCATACTCATAGCAATCAGTCAAAAAAATAAAAATAAAAAAAAAAGTTTTAAGCACACAGCAATTGTGACTGTGAGAAAGTCACAATGAAGTACTCATAACTGAGTGAATATTTCATGAATAATATGAATAAGTTTTGCCGGTACTTGAATCAATCGCAACGAGTGTACAAAATAATGAGTTATTATGTGATAATTGTGTTACAATATTGTGGTAAATTCTTAAGGAATACACAGTAAGAAAAATTTACAAAGAAAACTAAGATAAAATAAATTTTTAATTAAGCTTTACATTTCTCTATAAAAAAATCTAAACAATATTTCTTAATATAAAAGAAAATTGCACTTAAATAAAGTAATTTGTCGTGAGATCTTTAAGTGTAACTAAATATTTAATATCATTTATTATCGTTAAATGCTTCAATGATTTTGCAAACTAATTTTCTTAATGCGCAAGCGTAAAGCATTGTCGCGGTCACAGTCACAGTTGCAGTTGCAGTCGCGGTCGCCGTCGTCGTCGCTGCCAGCGTTAACAAAGCTACGACGCGTGCGTTGCAAATCACCCGCACACTTGTCCTAACATGTCTGTGGCGTCTGTGGAATGTTTGTTTAAGTCACTCTTGACCTAGCGGCATGTGAAAAACGTTTGACTCATGCAAAACAAGTAGAAGAGGGGGGAGAAAATTAATGAATGCAGCCAAGATCAATTGCGGGAATAAGCAGAAAGCGTGATAAACAGAGAAAGAGAGAGAGAGAGAGTGAGAAAAGGTGCTAAACAGTGAAGAGTGAAGCATGCGCTCAAGTTGTCGCTGTGATTGATGCTTGATTACAGTGAAGATCAAATGTGAGAGTGTGGGAGAGAGAGAGATGCAATGCATGCAATGTTGTACCTGACTTTTTTCATTGATTGTTGCTAATATTAAAAGCGGGAAGAATCAAGAGAAAAAGAGAGAGAGATAGATATGCTAAAGGTGCTAACTAATATCTTTGGGTCTATGGAGCTTACTCATATGTGCTCGACTTGGCATACTGATTGATGCCTCAATTGCCAGAGCCGCGGCTACATCGAGTAAATGAGAATTCATCAAGAGTTTCAAGTGATTCAACGTGTAATTAGTTCGGGATCGAGATAGGGTTCTGACACGGAAATGAGCTCATAAATTAGCGCTAGCTTTTTTTTTCTCTTTTCTTTTTGTTGTTGTTGTTGTGGTTGAAGTCATATAAATACATATACTATAAAAAATATATAAATTTATATATTTATAGCTGCAACACAACTACGACATTAACTTTTGGCTGGCTGAAAGTCAAGGTTAAGTGCAGAATATATCAAGACTTTATATATTATATACATATGTATGTGTATATCTATGGTCCAGAACCAAGTCAAGTCCGGCCAGAGCGTGGGAAATAATTGAATTTTCATCATGTGTTTGTAATTAATTAAACTATCTTTATTATATAGTTAGTATGTATGAATAATTCAAGTATTCAGCACCCGACACGCCCTTCTATAGTTGTATACCTCGTAATAATGTTAATTTATATTATATATTTACTTATTCGTTCTAATCATTTGCAAGCGATGCTTCAACGCGTATCATCATCTTATTGCATTGCATTTTAATAACATTTTAATTGTCTTTCGCTTAGATGCTTTTTGTTTTATTTTTAGTTTATTTAATTTATTTAGCTTTTAAATTATTTCCGGTTGTTTTCGTTCAAAGCGAATGCTGTGCTGCGCTTTATGCACAAATTAATTGTTTGTCTTATTTTTAATAATTTATATTAATTATTTTTATTATTATAAAAAGCTTATTAAGAAATATGAAGACAGAGATATTTGCTGATATTTATTATTTTTATTTACATAAAATATTAATAATTGTTTATTGACTGCATATGAAGACATTTGTATGTAAATATTAATTTGAAAAATAATAGTCTACTTTTAAGCGCGTCGATTTAATAAATTACATTTTCTGCTGCATATTCTTAATTCCGGCAAATGTAAAAATATATTTGCTGCTATATAATTTCAGGCAGTTTCAGTATTAATATCAACTACCAGCCAACTTCAAAGCCATTTGCTTGATTCTTTTGAGTTAACCAATCCTGTAAAGGTTTAAAATAACTCAACAAACCCTTCATACTAATCTCTCCGGTGCCCAGCAGCTGTTTCAAGATTTCTTTATAGTGTACAGATGAACCCAAAGACATTGCACGTATAAGCATTGGTCCGATCTGTGGCTGATCAGATAGATCACATAGATCCAAAGGTCTGTCGGTTGAACCTTCTACATATTGATGGGTTATGCTGCAGAAATGTTTGTAGAACTGAAATTGCAGCACAGTGCTTAAGAATTGACTATATAAAAAAGAAAGAAAGTTTATAACGCGATCTATAAATAAACTTCCAGTATCATGATCAACTTACCTTGAATATTGATCATCTACTTCCATAATTAGCTTGGCGGGTAAATCAAACTGTTCGTTATTACGTTTACGTGGCGCTGTAGCTCCCGTAAACATCTCAGTCAGTTTCCAATAAGCTTCATTATCATCAGCAGCAATATGCTCGCTGAGTACTTCCGCTCTATATCGATCGAGTACATAGAAAACAGGCAGCAGAAATACAACTCTCAAGCCCTGCAAATACAAACGATTCAATCGTGCTGGCATGCCCCACATCATAGTGCCACGGGGCAAGAGTCCCAGCTTACGCAGAAAGCGTGGTGATGCAGCCGCTAAGGAGAAGCATTTACCAAGCGCCACAACAAAGTGCGGAAAGGGCTCAGCGCGTAGCAGTGTTGGCTGCACTGCTGCGGCGCGTGCATAATGTAAATCTGCCTGTACCTCAAACATATTGAAGAAACGTTCCTCATCATTCAAGGGGCAATAAGTAAAGTTTGTTCTCGAATATGTATGGAAATTCCAAACCTTATGCCAACAATCATCTTCATTGCGGTTAGCCACTGGCTGCGCATAGCTCCAAAGTGAACTATAAAAAAGTTAATTCATTAGTCTTGTTAAAAATCTTTCATTCTTTTACTTACCCCTCCAATTGTGGCAAGCCAAGACCACGATAGTATTCTGCCACGTTCCAGAAAACGCGCTGTGTATTGCTTAAGCCACGTCGATGTAACGCCTCAGTTATATTCACCCAACCAACCTCAACTGAAGGCAGATCCACAAACCAATCGATCTGCGCATGTCTAAAGGCGTTGCCAAGAAAAACTTCAGACAAATGTTGCGGATAGGGACGACCCCGAGGTACCTGCTGTTCGCCATACAGCTTTCTCAATGAACCTCGCACATGCGCATGAAATTGCAAAAATAACGGACGCAATTCTAACATTAAGTCATTCAACAGTTTCATTGCTTGTTGTCCAGTTAACTCTAGATTTTGGAACCAATAATCTTCTGCATGTGGAAAACCATTCAATTTTGCAGTCTTCTTATAAAGCTCCATAAATTTGACAAACTGTTGACGTCTTGGCAGACCTGTGCGACGACGCCATTCAAGCCAATAATATTCAATCTCCTCAAGATTTGGACTTTGCTGTACCAAACCTTGTACATCCGGTATCAGAAGCAAAGTACAGTTATTTGACGTTTTATAGGGACAAAGCCTAACACGCTGAAAACTATCGCTCATATTTGCAGTCAGTTCATAGATTTCGTCGGCCTCAATGGCACCAAGTGCCTCGTAACCCAACTGTGGCATAAGCTGTAGTTGACGGCGCTGCGTTGCATCGCCAAAGTTCAGTCGCTTCAATTTGGCAACTCGAGCGATAAGCTGCATTGTGTAACTTTGCAACTTTTCATTAACCAACTCGGTCTGCAGCAGTGCCACACGATCATTGGGTCCATTTATTTCACTTTGTAAAAGAGCAAAAGCTTCCTGATCGTAGATTGTGGCCAAACGTTGATTAACTTCACCTAAGAAGGCATCAAGGCTTTTATCAGACACTGAAATGGTCTGCACCAAGGTCAAAGTTATCTAGGAAATTATAAGTGTTAAAGATGCAATTGGAAACAGTAGAATCCCAAAACAGCATTTAACTTACAAACCCAAAACTCAAAATCCAAAACATTTGTTCACACTTTCATCAACTTTTTGACACATTAGTTTTTAAGATTCTCAACACGTTATCAACTCTTTGTTTTTTGGCAGCAACAACGTTCCGCGCATGTGCCACGCTCGCATTCAACTGGCAGAAAGACCATGGTCAAACTTATTTCAAGACCCCCATCAAATTAAAATTTGTAATTATAATGTGCTCTAGATAAAAGTGAAGAACGCATTTTGATTTTTTAATGGCCTTTTATACGACAAAAACTATCGACACATACATTATTCTACATTTTGTTCAAAACAAATTTTATTTAAAACAATCAAGTAAAATTCTTTAATTAGGACGAAACGCATTCTATAAAATGGAAAAGACATTATTATAAAAAAAATATAATGAATGATATGCAAATTTGAACTTACTATCTGATGCGGTCCAACCGATGTGTACTTTGTTCTTAATATTCTCCGCCTCGAGCCAAACCCGCAGTGGTTCAAAGAATTCCGCAATGGCTTTTCCGCTCATGATGCGTTCGCCATTGAAGGTTTCCAATGCATCGGGCCAGGGCTTAGAAGCACCAAGGGAAAGCATTTTTCTAAGTTGGCAAAAAGTTTAGTGTTAGAAAGACTGAAATTAGTGTCACATAATAAAAGAATACACACTGCAAGGATTGTCCAGCAGCAGCACTTCCATAGATGTCGCAGTTATCTAATGGCAACTCAGGATTGCCTGCCTCATATTGTCCGGCCTTGATACAAGCTGACTTGTAGAATTGGAATTGAATGATGAAGGAAACCAAATATCTGTAAAGTAAATAGATAATATACTTCCTAATTCCAAAAAGTATTTCTATAATTTTTCAACCCCGCACCTAAGATACTCCACATCGGCAGAGATATGAAATTTAGCTGGTGCATCAAAGTCCTTCTCGGTTCGCACAACTGGTGGCTCAATGCCAGAGTATTCCTCTCGTAGTTTCCAGAAGGCACAATTCCAATTGGCTTTATCGACCTGTCCACGGAACAAAGCCCAACGATATTTATCCATGGTGAAGGCGAAAGGCAGAAAGACAATCTTATTCAGCGCAGTTAGGAACAATTGATTAATACGTGCTTCCTCATCTAAAACAAAGTTGCTAAGCAGACCAATCTTCTCCAAATGCTTGGGTGTGGACACCGATAATGATAGAACATCACCAACAGCCTCATGGAAGCCAGGATTGGCACCAGTGCGATAAGCATACGGTAAATGTTGGTATTGCAGGTAATATTGAATATGTCCGAGCTCATGATGCACAGTGAAGAGTTGACTCTGTGTAACCTGTGTGCACTGCTTGATACGCACATCGTCCTTAAGATAAAAGTCCCAGGCACTCGCATGACAAATTAAATCTCGACCATCTGTAGGCTTCTCAATAATTGACTTATCCCAGAATTGCCTGTAAGCATACGAATAATAATTCCAAATAAGTAGGAATTCAAATTTCTAAAGAATTGATTGATACTTACTGCGGAAGTTTGGTTAAATTCATTGAGGTAAAGAAATCGTCGCCCATTTGGAACATCTTTAATGGAGTATAGCCCTGTTTAACCATCTCACTAGAAACATCTACAACCGGCTTATCCGGGAAAGGTGATACAAGCTCAGCGATAGCCGACCATCGTTGTGCCCACATATTACCGAGCAAATGCATGGGAAGAGGACCCTTTTCGGGCACCACATCGTTACCATAATGATTTCTCAGACGATAACGTACATAGCCATGAATTTGTTCGTAGAGTGGACGAATTTCAGTGAAAATATCTTCCAATTGTTTTTCGAATGTATCATCTTCATACTCAGATAGCCAGAGTTCGGCACCCGAAGTGAAATCTATGGAGAAGATTAGAAAA
>JBAMBR010002653.1:0-30145 GCA_037044475.1 Zaprionus obscuricornis
CGACAGAGAGACTCTCATAATGCTCTCTATAATTTATAACATGCACACACACATACACATACATATACATATATACATATACATATACATATGTATAACTACATTATACTTCAAAACTCATCATAATGACGCTTAACTTTCGCAGCTTTGTGGCGCTGGCAGCGGCAGCGGCAGTTCCAAAAAACTCAAGTAGCTAAAACCGTTAATAGCCGCTGGCCAAAATATACGCACGTAACATTACTGTATCTGTGTGTGTGTGTGAATTAGTTTCTATATATATGTGTGTGTGTGTGTGTGAGTCTATTGCCTGCTCTTTCTATGGTGCGTGAAGCAAACTTATCAAGCTCAAATTCAACGTGCAGTTCATCAATAAACTCTGATTAGAAAGTTTTTTTTTCTTTTTTTTCGTATGCGCTGTGAATATCATATTTTTATTACAAATTTTGTTGTTTTTTTTTACTTTTTATTAGATAATAATAATAACAATAAATTTGAGTGACATATGGTAAGAGCCTCTGAACACACACACAGCCATTAAAATATATCAAACTTCAATGAATGAATGAAATAATCAAATCAAATTGCAAATGTCAATTAGTAATGCAACAAAAGCAAAACAACGCAAAGCAATTAAAAAAATAAAAAAAAAAAAGACAACGCCAAAAAAAAAAGCAAATAAAAAATTCAATTAAGTCTTATAGATTATTAAAAACTTATGAAAAAATATTTATCCATTTATTTTTTCAAAGTCTACAATAATTTTTTAGCTTAATTGAATTTTTTTTTTGCTTTTTTTTTTGGCGTTGTGTTTTTTTTTTGTATATTTTAATTGTTTTGCGTTGTTTTGCTTTTGTTGCATTACTAATTGACATTTGCAATTTGATTTGATTATTTCATTCATTCATTGAAGTTTGATATATTTTAATGGCTGTGTGTGTGTTCAGAGGCTCTTACCATATGTCACTCAAATTTATTGTTATTATTATTATCTAATAAAAAGTAAAAAAAAACAACAAAATTTGTAATAAAAATATGATATTCACAGCGCATACGAAAAAAAAACTTTCTAATCAGAGTTTATTGATGAACTGCACGTTGAATTTGAGCTTGATAAGTTTGCTTCACGCACCATAGAAAGAGCAGGCAATAGACTCACACACACATACACACATATATATAGAAACTAATTCACACACACACACAGATACAGTAATGTTACGTGCGTATATTTTGGCCAGCGGCTATTAACGGTTTTAGCTACTTGAGTTTTTTGGAACTGCCGCTGCCGCTGCCAGCGCCACAAAGCTGCGAAAGTTAAGCGTCATTATGATGAGTTTTGAAGTATAATGTAGTTATACATATGTATATGTATATGTGTATATGTATGTGTATGTGTGTGTGAATGTTATAAATTATAGAGAGCATTATGAGAGTCTCTCTGTCGGTGATTTGATTTCTATTTGTGCGAAATTTCTCAACATGCGAGTAACTCGTAATGTCACGCATTCAAAGAGTTGCAAATGTAGCTATAATTGAATCAGCAAACACTCACACACACATATATATATAAGTATGAATACAAATATAAGTATGAGTATAAGTTTGAGTATAAGGCAAAACATTTGATGCCAATTTGGCCTACAATAATTGCTATCAGGCTATTTGCCAGCGTTGTCCAAACTGTCCGCCCGTCAAGCTATCTGATGGTTTAGTTTATTTTGTATTTTTTCTGCTTTCATGACATAAATATCACCACTTGGCCAAGTTGTGCGAGTGTAACTGTGTTTGCCTTGTTGATTAACAAGTTATAGCCAAGTTGCGTCGTCCTCAACTGAATTTGATATGTGTATATAGTCTGTATATGCAACATTTGGCATTTGAGGCGTTTCGTTTCATTTTCTTTTTTTTTTTTAAATCACGTTTTGCAGCTTGTTAATCAAATTAATTAGTAATATAAACACATCAGTCGAAAATTTGCTATTAATTTATTTGATATTTTATTTTTTTGTCCAGTGAAAGTTTTCATCACCTTTTTTTTTCTTTTATTCATTTGAATTTTGATTTTCTATTTTTCGATTACTTTGGAATGCAGCGTATGAAAAATTATAATTAATTATAAATAAATTTAATAAAAACAAAAAAACCAAAAAAAAAAAAAAAAAATTGTGTCGCATTGTGCTATAAATAATTCTTCATATTTATTTTTAAAATTAGCATAAATTTGTTTTTATTTTATTTATTTATTATTTTTTTTTGAGAGAGGCAACATGTGTGTAATCTTGTCTAACTGGTGCAGCAAGTTCGTGTCTTAAGTCTTTTGCTTTATTTTCATTTTTTTTTAGCTAGCACGTTTTATTTTTTTATATTTTAATACTCTATCAAAGGCCATTACTTAATGTATTACAAAATTTGTTACACCTTGAATATGCCACACACATACACACACACAGAGACATTCACACACACATATTTATGTATATAAATTTTTCTACGCACATTTATCGTTTAGTTTTGTAAGTTTTACACAGATCTTAACGAAATTTGAATTGAATTTCAACTTTTTTTTATTTATTTAAATATATTTGTGTGTGTGTGTGTGTATGCAAATTCTTTTGTATAGAAAACAGCAAGAGTATTTGAACAGTGTGAGCGTTGAAAGCTAACATTCTTTCCAGTTTTTATATTTATTTAATTTTGAATGTTTGCTTTTTTGTTTTTTTTTTGTTTTCGAAAACGCATTTGACGCTTATGGAAAGTCTGAGATACAGATAAACAAATGAATATATATATATGCAGATATATATATATATATCAGTGATCAACTTTCACAAGAATCAAGCCTAACAAGCTACACAAGTTTTTTGTTAAGCTTTTGTTATTGTTATTGTTGTGTGAGCTAAGGCTATAGCAATGTCTGAAAAGATATAGTCAAAGTCGAGGTCAGGGTTCAATTTAAAGCGTTAAGTGTTTCTCAGTTTCTCAGTTAGTTTGTTTGTCTGTTTATTGTCTATTAAACTTGATCCCTAAACTATAAAGACATTCATTGCTGTGACTATAATAAACAAGTATCTATACATATAGACATATATATATATAAACATTGCCTAGAAGATCATATTTCATAAAAGATGGCAAAACAATTGTAAACAGTAAAATGATGGCCGTTTTGCCTCAGTGGTTTGCTGGTATTGCTATTAGAGAGAAAGACTGACAAAGAGAGAAAAAGATAGTGAGAGAGAGAGATGACTATAATTCAAGTCTTGAATCTTAACTTAGGCTTCACACTTGAGACTTGAGTCTCGTCAACATGTTATTGTTATTATTATTTGCTGTAGTTGTCGCTGTTGTTGTTGTTGTTATTTATCTAACTTGTTTATTGTAGTAGCAGCAGCATCATTTGAACTGATGCTCCTCAGTACAAATTGATTTGAGGATCGTCAATTGTATTTATAAACATTAAATCATTATAGCTTATAGCACATGTTACTCTGCTCATTGCTGCTTGCTTCTTGCTTCTTTTTACTTGTTTCTTTGCCTCACATTGCAAATACATTTTGTGGTGTCGCGAGTGAAGATGTTTACACCACTTCAGCTAACACTCTCAACTGTTGCCAACCTCCATCTCGTTTTCTACACACCTGTTAATTTATTAATGGTCTGCGAAAAAACTTGTTTCAGCCTTTACAGTCAGCATTCTCTAATCTCATGGCGCTTCTATTAATTTTTTTACATTTTATTTTTTACATATAAAAAAGCACAAATTGAAAAAAAATAAAATCATTAACGGCAAAAATGTTGCGCCTTTTGTTGGCGCATACAACAAAAATCATTTTGCATTTAACACAAAAAAAAAAACTTTCGCATCGCAAAAATGCAAATAAATAAATAAAAATAAAAATAAAAAAAAAATTTCGCTGAATAATTTAGCTTAAACATATTTTTCTGTGTCATTTTGAGCGAAATTTTGCGTGACTATCATAAAATTTGGCATTCGTAAAGCTTGACAAATCGCATCGTGCTTTGATTTATAATTTGTTAAACTTAGAAATGTTAACTTAAATTAACACGCGCCACAAAACTGATTGATTGTTGCTCAATTGCATTATTTGATGAGACACACGATTACGATCATAACTATTTACACGGACATATGTACAATTTATATTATGCAGCTGTTGCTCGCGCTCTGACATTGAAATCAATTGTCGATTGCGGCCGCATAGCAAACAGATGATCAAAACGACCCAAAAAAACACCTGAAACTTGTACGCAAACATTGGAATCTAATGCTCTGTGGTAATAATAGTTGAAATGAATATTATTTTTTTTTATGTTAATTAAGATCTAATATGAAGCCTAAGGTCAACTTATGATTTAGGGATGTATATAAATTTGACACCAACACGTTAATCAACAACTTTAACTTTAACTTTAGTTTATATTTCAACTTTGACCGGAAATTGTGTGATACCTTATAAGGTCAAATGTAGTATTGTCTACTGTCGCTTACATATATAATAAACATACATATATAAATATATATATACATACTGCTAAAACATATATAATATAGCTTGCAGTAAAAAAAATATTTGTAATCATTATATTAAAAGACTTAGGCAACAAAACTGTTGCTGTTGCAAGTACAAATACAGTTTTGGAATGCGTTTTTCATGTTCATTTCAAATTGTTCAAACATTATTAGTCTTATTATCTGGCAGATATATAATTGGATAAATGCTATATTACTGCATAATTGCGACAAAAAACAAAAAAAAAGACGAGAAACTGTTGCCTTTTTTTAACGTACTAAAACTAAGAAATCTTGTAGAGTCAAGATGCGCTTCAAGGTTTTATTATTATTTTTGTTTTTTTTTTTATTTTCAAGTCAACAAATGCTACGTTAAATCTTTAATTGAGTATCTGCCATACTGTCTGTTTGTCTGTCCAACAGTCTGTTCATCCGTTTCTCTATTTATGTGTGTGTATATGTTTGTGTGTGTGTGTGTGTGTGTGTGTATTTCTAACCAGTTTACTTTGCCGATACGAATTCGGCGCCCGCACACTATTAGAAAAAAAAAAATCTGTCGACTGGTTTTGATCCCCGCATTCTCACTTTTTCTTCTTGTTGTTGCTGTTGCTTTAGCTGTCACTGTTATTGGAATCTCAATGTTGTTTTGTTTTATTAGCGTTTTGGTTTATTGAAATTCTTTTGCGGAATATAGTAGAAGTATGTTAATAAAATTTTTATACACATTTTATATCATGCAGACAGACAAACGTCTATTCATAATTATACGCTGCGTGAATCAAACTAAGAATAGAATTCAATATAATTCTTGCACCCACTGTACATATACATATACATATACATGTGTGTACATGTGTATTTGTAATAAATTCTTTTTAGGCGGCTTAGTGTGTGGGTTCGGCTAAGTTCGGCTCAGAAATTCAGATCGGTCGTTAGATGCATACAGATGCCATCCGGTTTTTGTTAGTTACTCTTTTTGCAGCTGGGGGGCTTATATAGCAGTAGCAGAGAATTGCCAATGCGGTTCGGCTGCATTCCAGACATGACTAACACAGACTTTTAGCAGCTTCGCAGAGTTATTACCCTCAAGGTCATATCTGTTATGTTGTATTGGACAGACGTTGAGTAGAAACAACGCAGCGCAAGTGTTTTTTTTTTTTTGTTTTTCATATTTGTATTTGACTAACGCATGACTTTGCGCTTTATAGTTTGATATAGTGCTTGATATATATATATTTCTGATCAATTTGTTAGACTATTTGTATAGATTGGTAATTCAATTTGTGTTAAAATAGCAACGTCATTAGATTCTATAAAGACTTTCAAAGTTGAGATACAATCAAACCTTTTAGCGGCTCTTATCAAAGACCATTTAAAATTGAAGTTAAGTTTTGTTAACGCTTTTTGAGCTGTTGAACTGTTTTACCTGATCTAAGACATTTTTCTATTTATTTATTTTTATTTTTTATTTTTGGTTAAGGAAACCTACAATTAATTACGTGTAGATTCAGCAGACAGACAAGACAATCGACGAACCAAATGTGTTTACAACTTGCGCAGTCAAAACAAGAAAAAAAAACTATCGTCATTTGTTTAATGAAAGTATTTAAATATCTGCGTATCTCTGAGTCAGATACTTAACATAACTTTTGACTCCGCAACATTTCCTTTGTGATTAATGATTTACAACCAAAAAAATACAAATAAAAAAGAATTTTTTTTTTTCTCTCTTCCTCTTTCTTTTTGTTGTTATTTTTTCTCTTTTTTTCTTGCCATTCTTTTGTTGCTGATGTTCGTTTTGCGGTTTTATGCCATCGAAATACGAAAGAATTTTATATACATTGATTTTTAGAAATGATCTCATCTTAAAGCGACAGCATCTCCACAGCCCACATGAATGTGATGAGCATTCGTTACGGCAATTGTGAATCTTGAATAATTACCATAGCAGCAAAAGCAGCAATAGAAGCAACAGCAGTAGCAGTAATAGCAGCTGTCAACTGATATTGCAATAAATGCCTAACAAAAGCTAATAAATAAATAATAAAAAAAAAGAACAAGAGAAACAGACAGCTAGAATCTAGAATCAATATTGGTTTTTTTTTTTTTTTTTAGAATATTTGCAAAACAGTTATAGCTGAACAGGTAAACACCTGCATTCATTTATTTGTGCTTATTATTTTTATATATATTTGTATGTGTGTGTTTTTTTTTTTATTATTTTTGTTGTTGTATTCTCCTGGCGCAAATAAAAAAGAAGAAGAAAAGAAAAATAACACAAAGAACAATAACGTTGGTAGAACGTGAAATTCCTTTGATGCTCACCTTCGTTGCGGCAACAGCGGCAAAAAAAAAATATGCGATGTAGGCGGCGATAAGTTACGAAAAGCACAACGGCAACAACAGCAATAACGTAAAGCGCAATGTTCCAAAGGGTGCACTGTGTGGCTCCTGACGATGATGGTGATGGTGACGGTGACGAGGCACACACACACACACACACACACACACTGAGAAGACGAGTCTTGCAAGTCGCAATATACAGCAAGACTAACAAAAAGCTAATCAAAAGTTACGACACGCACGCGCTTGCAAGCTGGCCGAAGGGAGCACTGCGCGGAAACCCGACAGACTTTTTTTCTTTTTTTTTCGTCAGCGTACTAGTGGGCATGGGGCGGTTGTGGCCGGGTTTATTTTTATTATTTCTTGTTGTTGTTGTTATTGTTGTTTTTAAAGCACACGATCAAAGTCAAAACAATGCAGTTGCGCGGCACTTTGAACACTACAAGTATTACAATCTAAGGTAAGACTAAAAAAAGCAACGGAACGTTGCACACTCCGCGCATCAAACAATTGAAGAAGATTGCACCCACACAGCGGCGTTATATGTGTGTGTGTATTGGTTTGTAAGTAGTGATGTGTTAATCAATATAAATCGAATGCGCATTCAATGTACATTTCGTTTATAATTAAATACTTTTCGCTTGATTTATTGCAAACGGCATGCGCAAAGGCGACGCGCGTTAATACACAACTACAGTAAGTAAGTACGCGCCTTGCACAACTCTCGTCGGCAGAAAAACACACATAAAAACAAAGCACACGAACCACTAAAACTCTTAAGAGCAGCGCACACGTCTATATCGTAGCACGACTTTTCACAGACTGACAGCTGCTTCATTAAAGCGAGACTTGAATGCGTTGAGCCTAAACTTTTGAGAGAGAGAGCAAAGCTTTGACGTTGCCGGATCACTGCGATCTGTTTTACTGCACGCGATCTACATATGACGGTGTGGCAGCACTACAATTAACCCAAAGAAAAATGTAAAATATAACGTTACTTTTCTTTTAAAGACACAAATATTAAAAAATTGTTTATTCTGATTTGTATATGCAAATCTATTAAATTCTGCATATAATTTAAGAAATACGAAAATAAACATCAACATCGGCACGATAAATACCATCAATATACCAGTTTGTTGCTATCTTATAATCGCCTTCAGGAACTGGTAAAACTTCTGTTAGTTGATTGTTAAGAAAACTTATAGGAACCTTATCCACATATAATGCACGCTTTGAATTGAGTAGATAATGAAGAGAAAGAGATAGAGAATTATAAATAAAATAACAGTTAAAAATTAATACTTACTTCATAGTATGGACAACTATGATTAAGAGACGAATAAGGTTTAAAAAGACCATGGAAATATTTGAAAACCTTATTGCCAGGATTGGGATTACTTAGAAATTTACAAGCATCCACAGTAAAATTATACAAAAATGGCTTGTAACCATTCAAGCGTTTCATGAGTGCCAAACGTACCTGTATCATAAAATTAGATATATATATATATTTTTTTTTTTCCCAATCTGTCACACCTCATTTTTTGGGATGGGAATATTTTGGGAATATTGCAAGGTTTTAATAACGTATAGATATTAACTTATATGGTTAAATGTTCACTTACCTTACAATTCGTTACTGGAATTTGATACATATCGACTTTCAATGATGCGTACTTATAGGTACGATTTATGGACTTCAAATAACAATATTCAAATTTACTGAATGTTTTATTGTATGCTGTACACTTAAGATTTGTGAATTCAAATCGACAATGAACCTAAAAAATATTTAATATAAATTCATTTACAAGAATCATTTTTATTTTACCAACTACAATTGTTAATCCTACTAATATTAGAATTAGTGTTATAATCCTGAAAATTCCGTTATGCGCATCCATTGTGGTTTGCTTGCAGGTGTCGAGTAGTAAATTTGTTTCGTAATTGAGCTTTTAAATTATAAATTTTTAAATTATTAAATATACATTAATATAAATTATAAATTTATTTCATGCGAATATAAATTATGCAATTATTGGGATTTTTATACACTTCCAAGAGTTAACTAATTATTTTCGCGAGTTCGTAACGCTCAAATAGTGTCGAATATTAAGCTATACGAAAAACTGTTCAATTTAGCTTGCAAGAGTATAAAATCTTCGACGTTACGAAGATAGTTTTGGTTATCTTGTTTTAATATAATATCTTAAAATGTTTAGTCAATCATCAAGAGTATAAATATAATTTAAATTCGATTTTAATGCATTTTCAATATTAATCATGATCAATATAAAGATATTTATTAAGTTTTATTTCTATGACATTGTAAAGTAAACGTTAGCATCACCAACTGAATTTCCTCGAATAATCATGCTGGCAACTATACGATAGTCTCCCTCCGGAAGTGGTAATACTTCAGTTAGCTTATGATTAAGAAAGCTAATTGGCACCTTATCGATAATAATATCTTGCTATATATATACATAATATTACGAATACATGAATATTAATATAGATTATGATTTAAGTAAAACTCACAGCGTACGGGCAGGTATGATTAATATTGGAATATGGTTTTACTAGACTAAAGAAAAATGTTGCTAATTTATCTCCAGGATTATTGGATCTACGAATATATTTGCAGAAATTAAAGGTGAAATTGTATAGAAAAGGTTTATATCCACTTAAACGTTTCTGTAAAGCAACACGAACCTAAAAAAAAAATATAAGAAGTTAGTTTATTTTATAGTATAAAGAAATATAAATATCTACATATATATTCGTATATGGCGTTTGATAAACCTTATATTTCACTGATGCATATTTATAAGTTCGATTTACAGATTTCAGAAAACAATAATTAAATTCACCAAACTTCGGATCGTTTCCTATACATTTTATATTTGTAAATTCAAATCGTCCAAATATCTAAAAAATAAATAAATTTTGTATATTTAGGAAGTTATTGCTAACATCATCAAATATCTGAACATACACAAATGATTAATTTAAATAAAATTAATAATATTAAAATTCTGTTCGAGAATCCAAAGAGAGTTGCCATTTCAGCAGTTAGCCAACTATTACAAAATGCCATTAAAATCGATCTACTAACAAAACAAAATAAAATACATTTTTTTCCCTGTAACATTAAACTGATGGTCAATTATTATTCGATGGTCAAGTTGCGCAGAATTAATTATATATCCATTTATATGATTGAAAATTGATAATTTTTGTAAAAATAATTTGATTTTAATTTCTTTTTAATTATGCTAAAAAATCTGTACATCATTTAGGAAATAGTAAAATAAATATTAACATCTAGATAACAAATGCCATTAACTATCCAATTTGTTACAAACACATAATCTCCTTCCGGAATAGGTAATATATTGGTAAATTGATTGTTCATATAACTTATTGGTAGCTTATCAATATATACCGCAGGCTTTAAATATAATTATTGAGAGTAAAATAAAAATCATATTACAGTAATAAAACAAATACTTACTTCAGTATATGGACAAGAATGAATTATATTTGAAAAAGGTTGAAAAAGTCCATAGAAAAATGAAAGGACCTTATTACCAGGATTGTGATTTCCTATGAATTTGCATGCATCAAATGTAATATTATATAGAAATGGTTTATAGCCATTCAAACGTTTCATAAGTGCTACGTTACCCTGTGAAATTACATATATGAAATTTATAACATAATATTAATATTATTATCTCGTATATTTACCTTGCATTTTGTGACCGGTGTTTTATGCAATATCATATTTATTGATATATATTTGTATGTATGATTTATAGACTTCAAATAACAATATTCAAATTCAACATTTGTCTTATCGTTTGTGCTTTGTGCATTGTAGATTCGTGAATTCAAATCGACAATGAACCTAAAAATTTCAGGAATTCCCTAAAAATTTATTTACTGTAATTTTTTTTTATGCACTTACAATTGTTAATCCAAATAGTATTAGAATTAGTGTTATATTCTTCAAAATTCCGTTATGCGATTTCATTATGATTCGTCTCTTCGTGTCGAGTACAAAATTTGATTTGATTTGTGTTTTTATTTAAATATTATATATATTTTAATCATAATTTGATATGATGTAATAACATATACCTTATATTTATTTGCAAAATCTTTCCACATAATTATGCATTTAATGTTTTATATAAATTTAATGATTTTTAATGTAATTGCAATTAATTTAAAAAATAAACAAATATTTTTTTGTATAAAAACTAATTATAATAATATATCATTAATATTTTATAATTCTTTAATTCTTTGGATTTTTTCCAACACATTGGAAACTTACAGGAATTATTTAACCAAACACAATGCCTAATATTAAAATTCTTTTTGAGAAAAATAGTTTGGTTTTAATTTCTTTTTAATTATGTTGGTACAAAATAATACAAATATATTTTTTTTTTATCAATATGAAATATGAAAAAAAACATCAATAGTAACACGACGATGATCATGAGCTTCCCAACTTGATGTAATCAAATAATCTCCCTCAGGAACTGGTAAAACTTGAGTTAGTTGCGTGTTCATGTAACTTATGGGAAGTTTATCCACATATATTGCAGGCTTCAAATATAATTGTGAGCAAATTTAAAAAAAAAAAAATTACTTCAATATTAAGAATTAATACTTACTTCAGTATATGGACAAGAATGATTTATATTCGAAAAGGGTTTAAAAAGTCCATGAAAATAGGAAAGAACCTTATTACCAGGATTTGAATTTTTAAGAAATTTGCATGCATCAAATGTAATATTATATAAAAATGGTTTATAGCCGTTCAAACGTTTCAAAAGTGCAACGCTACCCTGTAAAATTATATGAAATTTATATGTATTATTTATCTGGTTACCTCGTAAATATGCTTACCATGCATTTTGTGACGGGCACTTTATGCAATATCATTTTCACAGATGCATATTTATACGTACGATTTATAGACTTCAAATAACAATATTCAAAATGAATGTATGTCTTATCATTTGTGCTACATTGAAGATTCGTGAATTCAAATCGACATTGAACCTAAAGAGTTTTCTTTGAATTTTTTTTTTTTACTGAATTTCTATTATTTTTATGTACTTACAATTGTTAATCCAAATAGTATTAGAATTAGTGTTATATTCTTGAAAATTCTGTTATGCGATTCCATTATGCTTCGTCTCTTCGTGTCGAGTACAAAATTTGATTTGTAATTGAGTTTTTATTTAAATATTAAATATATTTTAATAATAATTTGATATCATTTAATGACATTTTTTTTTTATATTTATTTGCAAAATCTTTCCACATAATTATGCATTTAATTTTGATCAGCAAATTTAATGAGTTTTTAATAAACTTGCAATTAATTTAAAAAATAAATGTACATTAAATAAATAATTATTTTTATTACATATAAGCTATATAAACTTTATCATTCACCCCAAACAATTTGTTCTATCCAATCGGTATATAGATGTACCTTTGTATAGACACTAGGTAATCCTTTAGTGCCACAGATTTTACCATATGATGTAATGCCAAGTAAAAGTTTAAGACAATTGTAACGCGGATGTTGCACAAATATAGGACCACCAGAATCACCGTTACATGTGTCAGCATTGCTGTGACTAGATCCAGCACAGAATTGTGTACGCGTTTCAATTTCAAGCTCTAAACGTTCTTCACACTGCTCATCACTGAAACGTTCAAGATTTACTTTTAGCAGATGTGAAGATTTCTTGCCAGCATCTTTGGTAAATCCCCAACCGGCGGCTGTTAATTGATGATTCTCATTACCGCTGCTCGGTGGTAAACATGCAGGTGCCACATATTCATTTAATGTTGCATTACGATCTAGTTCTATTATAGCAATATCATTCATAAAGCTACCTTCATCATCATCATCATAATCAGGATGCACAATATAGTTAACCACATGAAAGTCCTGTGGCTGTGCATCATCTATGCTACTATTATAATCTAATTCTCCTAAGCGTATAATATATTTCGGTGAATCGAAATTGGGATCCAAACGTTGTTCCTTTGTCTCTGTTGTAACCAGACAATGAGCAGCAGTTAGCACATATTTAGGATGCACCAATGTACCACCGCAATCCCAATTGATTTCCTTTTTTGTATTTTCTATTGTACCAAGTAATGCCATGAAGGGAAACTCACGACCCTCTGCCTTGCTGCCGCCGACAATAAATGGTGATGTGTGACAAGTTTTTCGGATATTATTGAAATGTTTGCATTCTATAAAAAGTATATAAAAAAATAAATAAAATATATATAAATATTTAAAAAATAAATCTATTATTTACCCATTTCATATGGTCGCGATTCATCAACTGTCGCCTGTTGTTGCATATTTAGTGGCACGGGGCAGCATACAATATCATTAAATTCATCACAATATTTAATATGATCACCAATCAAATGTTGATTATAAAATATTACTGGACAATCTGTTGAAGTTAATTCCTTACATTCTCCAGCACCTCTATCACATAATTCACTTAATGCACAATTTGCACATAGGAAAAGAAATGAAAATATTAAAAATTTCCGTAACGCTAGCATTGTGTTCAGCTCAAATGCACGTTGTGAACTGACGCGTGTTTTGAAACTTGATTTAAGTTACAACTAAGGCAAGTTCTAGTGTAAGTGTAAGTTAATTATTTATAACATGTTTAGAGTGTAGTTTCCCGACTGCATTTATTTATTACGAATACTAATACTAATACAAAATACAAGTACGAATATGAAATACGAAATATAAATTGACGAATACACGAATATACGAAACGTTGATGAATACGTTGATGACGTTTTTTGATACATTGACAAAAAATTATTTACGATTTTAACGATTATGTTTACAAAAACGCGCTTATAAAATAACTTTAAGAGTAGATGCACATACATACACATACACATACAGAAACACACACGCACACACACACACACATGCACATGCACATGCACACATAAAGACATATAGTAACAGTAACTAAATTAAAGCTAGTTTACATTTAGTTGTGACGCATGCCCATATTTTGCATATGTTGTTGCTGTTGTTGTTGTTGCTGATGTTGTTGCTGTTGCTGCTGCATGTGCTGCAAATACATTTGCTGCTGTGCATTATTGTTACTGCCTAGTGGTACATTTGCATTTGCTGCAGATACTGCTGCTGCAGCTGCTGCTGCTGCTGCGGCTGCCTGTGCTTGATGTTGTTGTTGTTGCTGTTGCTGCTGCTGTTGTTGCTGCTGTTGTTGCTGTTGTTGCTGCTGTTGTTGTTGCTGCTGCTGCTGTTGTTGTTGAGGCTGCAGTGGCGATTGTGACATTTGACTTGCATTTGTTACATTGTTCGCATTGCTATTCGAATTACAATCGACGCTAGAATTTTAAAGTTTAAGCAACAATTAAAAATTTCTTCCTATAATTATAAAATTAATTTATTCACAATTCTCACCTCTTTTCCGTATGTATATCTTCCAGATTAAGATGCGTTATAAAACGTAAACGCATTTGCAGCAAAGGTCGCAACCTTTTTATAATTGCCTCCGATTCATTCTTGATAATATTACCAACATGTATATATTTTATATGATAGCTGCAGATATACAATAACAATTAGCATAACTGTAAATTGAATTATTCATAATTAAAAAAAACTTACAGAAAGTCACAAATTTGATCCATATATTCGAGTGGTTTGGGTCCATGTTGTTTATCCACAGTCTCAAGCATTTCATATAGAAAAATAGCAATGCCTGCGACAGCATTAGGTTTCTCTTGCTCAATACGTTGCAGGAATGGTCCAAAGACATGGCATAGATAAAGTAATTGATGTTCAGTGCGTACACATGGCTTTAGTTTTTCCATAATATAACGTGTCATGGCAGCCAATTTAAATGCGCCCATATGATGAAATACTGAATGTGCCACAGCAAGAACAACAGCATAACTTTTCTCTAGCATAGCCTCACGTACAGTCTTGAAATTGAAAAGCTCAAAGGCATTAAAACGATATGTCCAATTGAGCATATTGGGTGTATTTAACATTTCCTGTAAACGATCATAGATGGCACTCCAATATGGTTCAGGTAGTGCGGCCAATACAATGCCAACAGCATTGATATAACTATGAATTTCTTTTTGTGGTATCACTGCATAACCATTAACAATGACATCAATAATATTGCCAGCAACGACAGATGGAGCCAATGGTAAACCAAGTAATTCCACGCATGTCACATATAATGCATGTGTTGGTGCATTGGGGAATTCATTGAAACGCCAATCGGTGGTATAGAAAACATTTTTACCACTAATAGCTGCAAGTAGAATAACGAGATTTGTTTTATTTATGGCAGCATATAATATTTTACTTACTGTCTGCAAGTCTTCTGATAAGATTCATATAATAACTTAGCTCAGGTGTCCATAGTGTATCCTGACTTTGTAGATAAACTTTATAAGGTTCACTGACACTCCAGTTCGATGGACGTATTTCACTAAATGCGCTTGTTATAGTGCTGACCTATAAATAAATTATATATATATATCATAGAATTATAGTCCAAGTATTAACTGCAGTTAACTTACCAATTTCTTCTTTAATGGCAAACGATCGCGCAGTATACGCTCATAATAATGCAGAGTATTGTAGAGATAAGTAATTGGACGATCATGAAATTTATAGAGTATGCTAAGATGATCAAGTATAATGCCCAAGATTTGATGTACATTTGGTATGGTCAGCTCAATGAAACGATGCACAACAACATCAAGTACAGGTAAAAATCGTAGACATACATTGCTAAAGTAAACTGGCAATGGAATCTGTGATGCAGATTCATCGGGTGCAAATTTCTCTGGATAATTTTGATGAAATGATAAATGTTTTTCATGCCTGCAAAATAGAAATATTAGACAAATCAATGAATTGCTTAACATTTGTGTGATAGACAAAGACTACTTACCAATTGTTTTGCTTCCAATGATCAGGATTATTTTCCTTACAGAATTCCTGCACACGATTGCGTAACTCTGAAGCTTTTAGCAATAATAATTGTATAATTATTAAACAGACTTGCGCTTCATTGCCTTCATGTGTGCGCAATGCCAGACAGAGTACAAGGCGATCAATTGTTACAACATTGAATTTCCAAATCATATTATTGATAGTATCCACACACTTGTGTATAAAATCACGGCCATCCGATGAGCTGCCAACTTCAGCAACCAAATAATCGCAGAATTTACGCAAATGTGTTGACAATGCACGAGCGCTGATGCCCTCAAGAATTCTATGAGGTATAGGAAAAAAATTAGTTAACTTTCCATGATATATGCATGACTTTCACTTACTTGTATGCCACAGGACTTATGCTCTCTGTCTCCCAAATGATCTTGAAGAGCAGACAAAGAAATAAGGGATTCGTATTTGGTCGAATGAAATGTGCAATTATATCATTCTCATTCAACATTGATGTCCAATTGCGATACTCTTCCTCAACAGATTTTTTAAGCTGCTGTTTATTCTCTGCTGGATGATTATTTTGTGTGAAATAATCGTTTAATGCTTGTGGGAAACATGCTAATGTTTGCACTGGCCAAGAGTGTGGCGTATGTTGCATGATATTGGATAAGAAATCTTTGCACCAACCGGCCAATTCATCACCACCGCCATGCACATGCATAGAACGTGCCAATGTTAGAACTAGCACACGATTCAACTCTTCACTTTCATTAGAAGCGACATTGCCCGTTGATTTGTCATTTAAATAGCGTGAAAATTGTGACTGAAATTCAGCAGAGCCAATGCTGGTAATCAAACGCAACGCTGTCGACTCAAAGCTATAAATATAAAGAGAATATAAAGCAAATATCAAAGAGTTATTGTTTTTTTTATACATACCATAAATTCAATTGCATTTTATTAGTCTGCGGCACCGAGGAGAGCGAGTAGAGCAACGACAGTAGCTGCACACGATAATGTGTTGGCACATGATGTAGACGATAAGAGAACATTTCCATTAATGTATGTAGCATAGCCCAGGCATGATTCTTAAATACAGTTGGCAACAATTGAGCTGCAATATAAAATTCTCTTTAATACAAATGACAATAAATTAATATAAACTCTTTAACTTACTGAGAAAACCTTTAATACCCAACGATTCAATCTCTGTATAAACTAAAAGTCTAGCATAAGTTTCTATTAATGCTGGCGCTGGCACAATTGTCTTATTTTGCGCCTGTTTAAGCATTTGTGTAACAAAACTATGTATTAACGACATTTTACTATGCACTGTTAGACTATCAAGCACAGCCACAGAATATGTAACAGCTGGAATTTGTGTACCATTTGCTGATTTTGCATTGCCATTCATGGCATCCAAAAGTATATTCATATGTCGTGCAAAATATTCTTGATTGGTTGAATATGCATTGCAAATGAGTATGATGCGAAAATCATTACCCAATGTAACATTCATCATGCTATTTGGTGCAACAAGATGTTGAAGAAAGCTATAAAAATTAAAAAGTAGAAATGTGAAAATGAATAAATATAAATATTATAATTATAATTATTATTACAAACTCACTCATGATGATTCTTAAGTGCTATGGGCAGTGGACGTGTTATATTCATATTCTCAACACGCGCTTTTTTCATCAAATGTATCCATATGCAAATTGGTGCCATATGACGCACCATGGATGACTTATTATAGTCTGGCAGTTTAAGTGGCTCCTGCTCGGGATAAAGCAGATCGAATAAACGAAATACTGGCAAAAAGTTTGTAATCTAAGCAAAAAGAGAGAGAAATTATATTGTATATAAAAAAATGTTGATATTTGCTGTAGAATTGTTTAATTTACGGGATTTTTTTGTATGCTGCCAGAGATGAATTGTAGCAGTATCCACATCAATTGATCGCGTCCCTTGCGCAATTCCAACTTTGAGAGCTACAAAATAATATAATTCAATTATTATTTCATAGACTTTAAGCGATCAAACAAACCTTTTCATGCAGCGATAAAACAATATGCATAAAGCTAACAAATTGAAAGAGCACAAAATAAATTAGCTGTGAGGAAAGATGCAACCAGACCCATTCGTTGGGTGTAATTTGTTCATCGGATGCATTAAATCCACTGCCCGCAGTGGCATCATTTGTTTCAGTCATTTCCATTGCATGTATTATTAAATTTACTAGCTGCTCTTCCAACGCATTATAACGTTGCTTTTGATGTTTCTGTAGATTTAACATGACCGATACCATTTCCCTTGAATATGGTTGCTCTAATACATAGCGCAAGAGTGGCGTTTGATCTTCAAGTAGCTCTGGTTCATATGGTAGGCTACCTTTAAAATTAAATTTCAATGTACTGTGATCCAGTCGCCAGGAATTCATCAAATGATCAGCATAACCAAAATGTTCAACAATGGGCAACATATTTGCATGTCCAATGATGGAAACCATTTGTGCTGTCGTTCGAAATTCTTCAACAAAATCTGTCATCACTTTATTAAGTTTCCAGTGATATGGGAATGGACGCATTATTTCATTAGCAATAAAATAGGCAGGCAGCAGGCAATTGTTACGATCAAATATAAAGCGTAGAATCTCTTCGACGGCCATCAGTTGTGGCAGATAGGTAACATTGACATTGAGTGGAAACCATTGTGCCTTATCACGACAGGCTTTCATAATCTCACGTACACCTTTATAATCGACATGTGCAATGACTTTTTTGATCAATTTAAAACATTCAATCCAGAATGTTTTACGTTCATAATCAAGTTTTTCACAGGATAATACTTTGTCACAGAGTATTCTAAAATGTTTCAATAATTATATTATAATTATTATTCACTATTAATCATTTTTTATTCACTTACCTCGCTGTAATGAGATGAGCATCAACTAATTTGGGCAGTGCACCCAGCAGCACCTGCATATAATAGCTGGGAGCCTCAGCGGCGCGCAGCAGATACGCCCGCAACACTTGGTCACGATTCTCCACATTGGCAAAGGCAGTAACTATAGTTGATAATCGATAAATTAAATGCATTTCGAAATGTTTTAATGTATGTATATTACCTAAACTATTTGTGAAACTAGTCGCTTTATCTTCCTCCGGCTTAAAAACAATGACGCTAACAAATGCTTCATCTATGGAATCCACTTTCTGTATGGAATAAAACGTTTATTTTGTACGTTCTAGTTGTTGCAGCAGTATAGCTTACCAAAAAGTTGTTTACGGCGTCTAAAATTTGTGTATCCATATTTGTTTATTTATTTATATTTATACATTTTATTCACACATAAACAAAAAATTTTCTGCAAGCCGGGAGACAAACAAACAAATTATCGACCACAAGTACATCGCGGATTGTGGTATTTTTTTTCATTTAGACTATCGATATCGATAACAATTTAAATAATATAGTAATATAATGTAGACTGTAGATACGCTGTTTATTTTGCTGGTATTTTTTGAAATATCGATATTTTTGCGCCGAAACTATCGAAATATATTTTAAACGGTAACACATCACTATTTTTAGAAACAGCTGATTTGCCGTTTGTTGATCAAACATTTTAAGAGTTGAAAATATCAACAGTTAAAAACCATGAAAAAAGTGCTGGTTACAGGTGGAACCGGCCTTGTAGGCAAAGCACTGGAGGCAGTTATTAAAGAAGAGCAACCAAATGATGAAGAATGGTTTTTTGCTGGCTCCAAAGATGCAAATCTCACGTAAGCATTTGTTTTGTTTATGCCACCGAATACTTATTATGAATGTAAACAATTTTTACATAGAAATCTATCTGCCACGCAAGCATTGTTTGAGAAAGTGAAACCGACGCATGTGATACACTTGGCTGCCATGGTCGGTGGATTATTTCACAATATGAATAATAATCTAGATTTCTTGGTAAGCGTGTAATTTTTTTTTTTTTATAATTACCTAATATAAACAAAGAGACTTTTCTTTCATCTATTTATAGCGCAACAATTTACTGATTAATGATAATGTACTACAAACAGCACATGAATATGGCTGTAAGAAGGTTGTATCATGCTTATCTACATGCATTTTTCCCGATAAGACTACTTATCCCATTGATGAGACAATGGTGCACAATGGACCGCCACATCCATCAAATTATGGTTATTCATATGCGAAACGTTTAATAGATATACAAAATCATGCCTATCACGATAAGTATGGTCATGTGTTTACATCTGTTATACCCTGCAACATATTTGGTCCACATGATAATTACAAACCTGAAGTAAGTCATGTTATACCTGGCATGATTAATCGCATGCATAAGTTACGCACGGAACAGCCCGAGATACCAGAAACTGATAAAATCTTCACAGTGTATGGCAGTGGTAAACCATTGCGTCAGTTTATCTATTCATTGGATTTGGCCAAGCTTATGATTTGGGTATTACGTCAATATGATAGTGTTGAGCCCATTGTACTTAGTGTAGACGAAGCAGCAGAGGTGACAATTTATCAGGTGGCTGAAGCTATAGCCAAAGCATTTAATTTCAAGGTACAGCTAAGAAATATTATTTCTCTTATTGTATAATTAATTATTTGTTAACATTTTTTTTGTTTTTGTGCAGGGTAAACTCGTCTGTGATACAAGCAAAGCAGATGGACAGTATAAGAAGACAGCATCAAATGCCAAGCTGCGTCAAATGTTGCCAGACTTTAAGTTTACAAACTTTGAGCAAGCGATGGCAACCTCAGTACAGTGGTATACGAAAAATTATGAGCAGGCCAGAAATTGATATGATTTTCTTTAAATTTTTATTTTTTTTTTTTTATAATAATAATAAAATAAAAAATGATGATATATATCTAAATAATTTCTCTTTATTTAAAAATTAAATAAGAAGCTAAATTTAGATGCATAGACACTTTATACAACATATTTAACATATTACATATATTTATATATACGATACGATTTACGATATATAGGATAAGCTTTTAAATAACAGTAAATCTCGGGTTCTTTCTTTTTTTTCGGTGCTCTCAGTTTATGATTGTGTTCTTGTATGTGCACGCTAATGAGCAGTGTGGCAGTGGCGGGGGGTGGAAGAAAAGTTTGTGCTATAAAGCGAGCCTTATGCTAGGTACGAGTAGTAAATGTAGTATTTCATAAAAAATTCATAAAAAATATTATATTATATTATAATCTCAATTTCATGTTTTGTTCATGGGTGCAAGGGGAAAGTAATGGTATAATTTGTAACTGTTTTATTTTTTTATTTTATTTTGTTTTTTTCGTTCGTATTGGCAAATTATTGAGCTTGTCCGTAGAACCTAAACTTATAATTAAATATTTTACAACTTGTTGGACTTATATTTTTTTCCTTCTTCTTGTTTTTTAGCATAACAGAAAATTTATATTTTTTTCTTTTTTTTTTGTTACTTATTTAAACTAAAAATAGTATAAGAAATTTTAAACAAAATAAAAATAGTTAAGAAATTCAAAAAATTATTTTGCTGGCAGTTTCAAAAAATTAAAAAAATAATAAAAATAATTAAAAAAAAATAAAATACTCAAAGTGGGGGGAAGTGTTTGTTGTTGTTTTTTTTGTTGTTTTTTTTTTTGTTGATTGTTGTTGTTGTTATTCTGAATAAATTAGAAAGTGGGTCTTGGTCATAATGGCATAATGAATAATATGGAAGATGTTTGCTTGTGGTGCGGCTACTGCTGCGCGGTTATGTGTGGCATGTGGCATGGTGTGTGGTGTATGGAGAGCAGTAAGCAATAATAAAAAAAAGTTGGCTAAATTAAAAATAGTTCAACTACACAAAAAAATACGCTTGCAACAGTTGAGCTGTTGCCTAATGAATTCTTATTAATCTTCTTCTCCTTCTTCACCTACTTCATCATCATCATCATCATCATCGTTTTTTGCATTTAGAAACGCTTGAGCAGCAATGGCTTGCTACGATCAGCAAATGCTTGATTGATCCATTTAATATCAGGCTTGGAGAAACGCACAGATTGATTTTCACCACAGTTGGATTCACCGCTATAGATACCCTTTAGTTTAACATTAGAACCAGTGCCGCAGGCAAGCGCACTGCCAACATCAAATTCACAGGCATCAAATTTGGTGGCACTGCAAACGCCAGTACCATCAGCACCACAATCACTGCGTGCTTGCGTCGATGTATCTGTTACATGCATAATGGCGCCTTCCTCATGAACTAAAGAGAGAAAGAGAGAGAGAGAGAGAGTAGTGGAAATCTTCTAAGTGTAAGAGTGAAAGAGCTTACTTGACAAAGCTTGCTTGCCCCAGCCGGTGGTAACACAACGCTCCGATGCACCTGGATCTTCATCACTAATGCAAATTGGTTGAATGTGTGTCGCAAACTCAAAACGTTTATCCAGACGTATGATGGCCATATCATTGCTATTGCTTGATGGATTATATGAGGGATGTATATCAATGCTCTTGGCACCTGACAGTTGGAATGGCAAAGGTTCATTGGTGCTGCCCAATTCCCATTCGCCAGCCTTAATGCGCACATCATTAACAGGAACACTACAAAAGCAGAGAGAGAGAGAAAGAGTTAGTTATATAATGTTAACTTATTTCTTTAACTGCTAGACTTACCCTTGCACACAGCTAGCTGAAGTTAGCACAAATTCATCACCAATGATGGCACCACCGCACAGCAATGACTTGCTTGATTCACGCAAAACCATTGCTTGCCATGGAATTTCAGCAAAATTAGCATCAATATCCTTAATACCCGTAGGCTTTGTACTATTTGCAGTAATAGAATAGAAAATTATTATATTTTCCCATAGTCAAAACATAGAAATAAAAATTAAACTTACCGCTTGTTGCGTGTGGCACAGACACCAGCAAGATTAACTGGCCATGGATCAACATAGTTGGGATCCCGACAACATTTACCTGGTGCACCGCTATCAGGCTGCAAACAATCAGTAAGTGGCACACGGAAGGCAGCCTCCATGGGACTCAATTGTAATGGTGTCTCACTTAATACACCAATGGCATTACAATAATTCTCCGCTGTGCAGACAAGCGCTGAGGCGCATTTGGCAAAATGTTTAGGTAAATCAACAGCTTGTGGTGTCGGGAAGATTTGTGGAGAGAGTTGATCCTCGCCACGATAGATAGGCTTCTCATTAGATGGCTGTGGCACACGATCTGGTTCATAGCGTTGTGGCTGTGTGGGACGTGGTTCACGGTGTGGAATTTCGTTAGAGGATACTGGTGGCAAATATTCATTGGTTGGACGACGTTGTGGTTGTGTAGGCTGTGGACGATATGCTGGCTGTGTTGGTGCCGGCTGTGTAGGCTGTGGACGATATGCTGGCTGTGTGGGTTGTGGGCGATAGGCTGGCTGTGTTGGTTGTGGGCGTGGTGGTGCTGGTGGCTGTGTGACGCGTGACTGTGTCGGCTGTGGTTGATAGATGGGACGACGTGTTGTTTGTGGTGGCAAATATTCATTGACAGGGCGACGTGTTGTTGCTGGTGGTAAATATTCATTGGTTGGACGTGGTGCTGGCTGTGTTGGTTGTGGCCTATAGGCTGGCTGTGTGGTGCGTACTGCTGGCACTGTGGGATTTGTTGGCAATGGGAATGTTTTTTCGGGTAGATTAAAGATGTAACCATCCTCGGTCAATGTAGTTGATGGCATGCGGCAGCAGATCTCTGGTGCATAGCAACGATTTGGCTGTGAGAGAGATAGAGAGAGAGAGAGATAGAGAGAGAGAGAAGTGTTAGTTAAATTTGCTCTAACACAATGTTGATGAGCATTGAGCATCAAGCGTCGAGGTAAAGTCGTGTCTTGGTCGCGCTTTACAATAAAGTCCATGAGGCATCGCATTAAATTACCTAAAACAAGCTGTCTAGAGGCTTTTGCTACCCGATCATTAATGTTGCCAATGCTAGTTGTTGTTATTGTTGTTGTTGTTGTTAGTCTCTTCAATAGTCGAGGTGTTAATGTTAACCCAGAAATTTGCAGTTTCATGCTGCAATCTTAACATTTTGAAATGCAGCAACTGTTGCAGTTGCCGTTGCCGTTGCCGTTGCCATTGCAATTGCACTCAAGTTTGTCGCCTAAGTCTTTTGTATATTGCCAACACCTACACACACACAAACACACACACACATACATGCAAATACAATTAATTTCTATATATGCTTAAAGCTCGTCAATAATTATTACAAACGGAAAACATTTTGTGGGTGCGTGACAAAACAGAAAACAAAAAAAAAACACAAAAAAAATATAAATAATAAAAAAAAAAATTGAGAAATCAAGAAAAATAAAAAAAAAACGCGCAAAAAAATTTTTGATGATGACTAAATTGATGAAAATCACAGCAAGAGATGAATAATAATAAAAAAAATGTCTAGACTCTCTAGGCACATATCATAGAATTAATATAAGAATTTATATATATATATATATATATATATTCATAGTTATATCTGCTGACGATTAACAGGTTTTATTCAACGCTGGCAATTAGTCAGTTTTTTTTTGTTTATGTTTTTTTTTGGCTTATCAAAGTGCCGCTATATAAAAATTATAGAAATTAAATAATAAAAATTAAAAACACAAAAAAAAATCAATAATAAAAAAAAAAAAAAATAGAAATAGCTAAAATGACGTTTAACTGCCACAAATAGTTTTTAGCTGGCAATATAACAGAAAATTCCAATGATAAATTCTGATGCCTGCGATAACTATAGAAAGACAAAAAAAAAACTTGTTTTTGTCTTTTTAGTTTTTTTGCGTAGTATAAACAAACAAAATAAACAAATAATATAACATTATATTTTTTTTCCACAATAATAACAGTTAAAGAAACTGAAACTGAAGATCACATGAATCAGTTTCTCAAAATAAAATTTTTACAGCTTGTTTTTTTGATATTCTTGTGAATTTTCATTTTGTAATTTTGTTGTTTATTATTTGTTTTTTTTTTTTTTTTTATTTTTCGCGACATTTGCATATCAAGCAATAAAATTCTGTATGCTGATGATGTTGTTGATGATTCTCAATGCACAAATTACACAATCGTAATGTTTACACAGTCTAACTACAGCTGACGCCTACGACAAAAGAATTGCATATAAATTTACAAATAAAAAAAAAAAAAATAAAAAAAAAACACATATATATATGGTAAGTAATATGTAAGCGATGCCATAGCATAGAGATGTTGGCTGTGGCAGTATTAAATGTTGAAGCTGTGGCTCTTCACACGGCCGAGTTGTCAACGGGGCGACCTTCTGTTTTATTGTTTCGCGCAATTTGTAACTCATAATTCAAGCGACCAGACAGACAGACAAACAGCAGTAGCAATAGCAGCTGTTGTTGCGTCTGCTGCGATGGGAAACATCACAAAAAAAAAAAAAAAATAATGTGAACATTTGTCAAAAAAAAATTAAAGCGAAAAGCGAATGCGACATCAAGTCAAGATTCGCGTCTTGACAAATTAATAATTATAATTAAATGAAGGCAATGGGCAGCAACAGCAGCAGCAGCAGCAGCAGCAGCAGCAGCAACAGCAGTGGCAGCAGCAGCAGCAAGTTAACGCTTCCGCTGCCAATACATGTAATTGTTTGTCTTTATGTTTATATTTCTGGTTGTCCTTCTTCTTGCCGTAACGATTCTTCCTTTAATTTCTTATCATTATCATTAGTTGACCCTCTGGCATAATTTTCATCAATTATAGTTTTAATCAAATGTTATCTTAATGTAGACATCATTCACTGAGCTTTGCCTACAGACAGACAGACAGACAGAGTCGCATTAAATTTTATGTAATACATGTTATCATTAAAGCTGCAACAACAACAACTATATGAACTGGTATATTATATAGTTTTTTTTTTTTCTGTTTTTGTTTTCTTTCGATCAATGACAATGAGCAGCAAGCAGCAGCGGGCAGCAAGCAGCAGCAATCAGCAGGCAGCAAGCCCTCAGATTAAGCAGCGTCTGTCCCTCTTGCGCTTATGATCAATCATTTTGCAGCAGCGCAGATAACAACAGCGACAACAACAACAACAACAACAACAACAACAGCAATAACAGCAACATTGAGGCTACTTGTACAGGCGACAGCTAAAATATGTAATCGCCACAACAACAATGACGTAAAAATGCTTTTAATAAATATTTTTGAACATACAACAAGTTGCTGTAGTTGTTGTCTCTGTTGTTGCTTTTGTTGTTGTTGTCTGTATTGCTTTGTGCTGCAATTTGTTAATAATGTTGCAATTACAATAAGTATATGAAATTTTATGAAATTTATTTTAATGTCATTGCTAAGCGACATGCCGCTGCGGCAGCTGTAAAACAAATGACTTTGGCAACAAACTGACCATAGATGCTGCTGCTGATGCTGCTGCTGATGTTGTTGTTGCCACTTGAACCTAAACTAAGCTGTGAAATGACACTAGACACTAGACTATGCTAGACTAGCAAAGGCTAAAAGTAAATTTTAAGCTTTAAGCAGCTTTAAGAAGCTTTTGAAAGTTCTTAATGAGCTTAAAGCAGCTTTGGCATATGGCATGCAGAATGTTACAAAATTTCAACATGTTCTTAATGAGCTTTGAGCAAGTTTGTATAAAGTTTTAAGCAGCTGTAGCTTAAACTAAAGACAAGCTTTAAGAAGCTTCTGCAGCATTTACAAAATTTTGGAGAGTTCTTAATGAGCTTAAAGCAGCTTTGGCATAACATGCAGCATGTTAAAAAACTTCAACATGTTCTTAATGAGCTTTTTAGCAAAGTTTGTATAAAGTTTCAAGCAGCTTTGGCTTAAACTAAAGTCAAGCATAAAAAGCTTTAAGAATCTTTTGAAAGTTCTTAATGCGCGCTATGCAAGCTTAAGCAGCTTTCAACATATTCTTAGTAAGCCTGCAGCAAGTTTTGTATAAAGCTTTAAGCAGCTTTTGATATTAAATATTTATATTGCAATAAAATATTGCCTAAATATTAATTTACAAGTTAGCGTAAAGCCAGTGTCATTGCAGCATGTTGCATTGTAATTGAAGCCTTGCTGTTAAGTTCTGCTAAAATGCCAAGCTATCAACTTGCACCTTATGTAAAATGAAAATTTATGACACAAATGTTTCAGAGGCACAGCAACAGCAGCAGCCAGCAGCCAGCAAGCAGCAAGCAGAAAAAAAAGCGATGCGAAATTGTATTTTATGACAGCGTTAATGTGGCAAATACCACAGTATTAAATTCCACAACAAAAAAAAAAAAAATCTTGCTGCGTGGTTGCTGTTGCTGTTGTTGTTTTCTTGACTTTGACAATTTATGCAGCTATAAAAAATTACAATTTTTTTTCTTAAATTTTTTTTTTGTTGTATTTGATTTTTTTTTTTTGATTTTTGTATTTTCTTCTTCCCATCATGCTGTTGGCTTTAGCAACTGGCCCGGCCCTGAAGTGCATTGAGCCATACGATTAGATTTTATGGCCCAAGTTTGGCGCTTAAGTCTTTTGTTTATGCAACATCTTCTAGTCCATAAATAAAAAAATCTACGCTATGTAAAATTGTTAAATTTATCGCGCGATTCATATGAATGGCAAATAAATTAAATCAAATTGGGCGACTTACAGTGCTATTAATTATGTGCCATAACTAACTGTCACTCCCCTTGCCTACCCCTTCCCCACCTAACATTACTAGCCAGTGGCTCTAATGCTCTGCCATGCCAATGTAAAGTGTCACTAAAAACAATATAAATTATGTTTCTAATCTCTGTGTCTGTCTGTCTGTTTGTGTGTCTGTCTGTATGTCTGTCTGTGTGTCTGTCTGTCTGTCTGTCTGTCTGTGTGTCTGTCTGTCTGTCTGTATGTCTGTCTGTCTGTGTGTCTGTCTGTCTGTATGTCTTGCTGTATATTTATAACAGAATTCATAGATAATGAGATGCATGCAATCGCAGCGCTTGATCAATAATAATAATAATAATAATAATAATAATAATAGTAATAATTATTATGATTATGCCCAAAAACGCAGCCAAAGCAACAGCAAAGAGACAAAAAAAAAACACGACAAAAGCAACAAAAAAAAATAAATAAAACAAAGCAACAACCGAAATGTTAAACGCTGTCAACGCGCTGCGCTGTGACAGCGTCTGGCGCCCCGCAAATGCCGCTGGCTGTGGCTGTGTCTTCGACAGCGACCTAGACCTTGAAGCAGTAACAACAACAGCAGCAGCTACAGCGTCATCATCATTATCATCATCAGCAGCGTCATTATCATTATTAACATAATCATCATTAACTTTATGCAGTCGCGACATGCTCTGTTTGTTGAGTTAGGTTTTTGGTTGTTGTTTTGGTTTTTTTGTGAGTTTCTTGTATTTTGTGTTTTGTCTTACGGTTATTTCAGTTTTTTTTTTGTTTTTTGTTTTTTGTTTTCTTTTTTGGCACTTTACTTTGTTGCTTTACAACTGCGGATATGTACGGGATGCGGCTAAAAGCTAACGCAATATAAAAAGATTGCTAAAAATCAAAAATATCAAAAACAAAAAAAAAAAAAAAATATAAACAGAAAAAAAAAAACGCAGAACGTCAGCTGCACGTCAAGCGGAATGCTAGGTCAGTGCTTGAGATTGATAGATTAATGTATTTGATTTGACTAAATTTATGTTTTTCTCTATGATTATTAAATTTTAATTTTTTTATTTTTATTTATTTATTTTTTTTTTAAACATTGTAAAACACAAAATGAACAACAAGTTGTCATAGTTTAAAACTCCTTTAAGCTGTTGTACAAGCTTAACCTTGGCAAACAATTTTAGACAAGCATTAGGCGTGGCGCAATATTTGGTTTTTTTTTTTTTTGTCAATATTAACAGCTTTCTATAGCTAATGATTGATCATATAATATTATATCAATGCAGACTGACGTTATATTTTTGTTTTAATTTGATTTAAGCTTTGAAATAATTCTTTCTTTGTTTTAAATTTTAGATTTTGTTTTGATTTAATTTCTGCAATTTTTTTAAAATTTAAAATTTTTTATTTTTTTAAAATTTTTTTTTTGATTTTTATTAATTATTTTAAAATTAATTTTTATTTTTATTTTTTTTTTATTTTTTTTTACGTTATTTTATTTATGCATTATTTTATAACTTAATTTTTTTTTATTTTTTTTTTTTTTAAATTATTGTAAAATTTACAATTTTTTTTTAAATTTGTTTTAGGTTTCTTTTTATTTTTATTTTTGAATTATTTTATAACTAAAATTTTTTTAGATTTTTTTTATTTTATTTTTAAATTATTTTAAACCTTAAAATTTTTATATTTAATTTTTTTTTTTTTTCTGTTAATTTTTTTTGATTATTTAAATTTGTTTCAATTTTTTTTTTACTTTATTTTATTTATGCATTATTTTAACTTAATTTTTATTTCTTTTTTTATGATTTTTTTTTATTTATTTTTTTTAAATTATTGTAAAATTTACAATTTTTTTTTTAAATTTGTTTTAGGTTTCTTTTTATTTTTATTTTTGAATTATTTTATAACTTAATTTTTCTTTCTTTTTTTTATAATTTTTTTTTTATTTATTTATTTTTAAATTATTGTAAATTTTACAATTTTTTTTAAAATTTGTTTTAGGTTTCTTTTTATTTTTGAATTATTTTATAACTTAAATTTTTTTTATATTTTTTTTATTTTATTTTTGCATTATTTTAAAGCTCAAAATTTTTATACTTAATTTTTTGTAAGTGCTTTTTTTTATTTTTATTTTTCTGTTAATTTTTTTTGATTATTTAAAATTTGTTTCAATTTTATTTTTATTTCATCTGCTTTGTTATTGTTTTTATTTTTTTTTTATTTAAAATTTTTTTTTTTGTCTGTTTTCTTACAAAACATTTTTCCAATATTGCAGCAATATTTAAGCTACTTATTACGCTGCAGCTTTTCAGCATTTCAGCTAAGTCTTGTCTACGCTGTGACGAAGTGTAGAGAGGCATGTAGAGGTGAGGTGAGGGGAAATGGAGGTCAATAAATTGCATATAATATACTATGTCTGGTGTCAATAAACAAGGTTTATCCCTGGCTTAAAATTTGTCAAAGTTGCAAGTGTTAAACCGGCTCGAAACTCAAAGAAAAATAAATAAATAAATACAAAAAAAAAACAAAAAAAAATAAATGAAAA
>JBAMBR010002654.1:0-17870 GCA_037044475.1 Zaprionus obscuricornis
GCAGAGGCGATGTAATGCAAAATCATATGTCTGCTCGTTGGCTATACACAGTAGGAGACGCAAGCGGATTGGTGAAGAGGCAGAAGAAGAGAAAGAAAACAAAACAAATTAATGTCAAATGCTTTTCGCTTTTGTTTACGTTCCATTTTTTCTCTTATTATTCGCGTTTTTCGCACACTCAGCGATATTATTTATTTTCGTATTAAATGTCGTTGTACTCGCACTTCAAACTTATTATATTAATTAAACTCTTAAAAGTTATTCGTGATTTTATTTTTTTGGCGCTCGAAATATTCCTTTCGCGGTTTATTTCGAGCGCCAAAAATTACATGAATCTCCCGCGCATTGCCTGGCCAAACTTACCCAGTCCATGTTCTCTACTACGTATTTTATTGTATATATTCATTGTTTAACGCCACTCGGCTTCAACTTTTTTCTTTCTGAATGTGTTTTATTCTAATATTTTTTGGTATATAAGCTATTTTTTATTTTTCTATCTATGCGCGCAAATTAACACATATTTTCCCTATCGACGCAGCTGAATTTTTTTTGGAATTCGATAGGCAATAGAAAAGTATCGAGCTATTTTCAATATGTTCGCTCCAACGAACGTCTAGTTCTATTAGTTCATTTTGCTATTCGTTCCGCTGTTAATGCACCAGCGTAATATTATTGCACATTGTAAAATAAGAAGTGAATTTTTAAACATTGTTCGATGTGACAGCCTATAGTAACATTTTAATATATTTAAAAAAATTTCAATTCAAAATAAATTTGAATTGAACGATTTATTATTAAATAATCTATAAATGTTACTATAGGCTGTCACATCGAACAATGTTTAAAAATTCACTTCTTATTTTACAATGTGCAATAATATTACGCTGGTGCATTAACAGCGGAACGAATAGCAAAATGAACTAATAGAACTAGACGTTCGTTGGAGCGAACATATTGAAAATAGCTCGATACTTTTCTATTGCCTATCGAATTCCAAAAAAAATTCAGCTGCGTCGATAGGGAAAATATGTGTTAATTTGCGCGCATAGATAGAAAAATAAAAAATAGCTTATATACCAAAAAATATTAGAATAAAACACATTCAGAAAGAAAAAAGTTGAAGCCGAGTGGCGTTAAACAATGAATATATACAATAAAATACGTAGTAGAGAACATGGACTGGGTAAGTTTGGCCAGGCAATGCGCGGGAGATTCATGAAATTTTTGGCGCTCGAAATAAACCGCGAAAGGAATATTTCGAGCGCCAAAAAAATAAAATCACGAATAACTTTTAAGAGTTTAATTAATATAATAAGTTTGAAGTGCGAGTACAACGACATTTAATACGAAAATAAATAATATCGCTGAGTGTGCGAAAAACGCGAATAATAAGAGAAAAAATGGAACGTAAACAAAAGCGAAAAGCATTTGACATTAATTTGTTTTGTTTTCTTTCTCTTCTTCTGCCTCTTCACCAATCCGCTTGCGTCTCCTACTGTGTATAGCCAACGAGCAGACATATGATTTTGCATTACATCGCCTCTGCGTTGCCAAGCAGGACAGTTGGCGTGGCATATCCCCGGCCAACTACAGTCCAGATTTTAACCCAGAGCCGCCGATTTTCTCAGCTAAGTTTGCCAACTCCGATGGTTACCGACATATATTGGCCATAGCTAATGAGGATGGCAAGATTGCGCTACAGGATACAACACAATTAAATGAGGAGCCCGAAGAACAGTCGCTTAGTGCTCCACAATGTCATTTCAATGCTGTCTTTGATCTTGAATGGGCGCCCGGACAGATGCGTTTTGTATCCGCCTCGGGCGATCATACGGCCCGTCTCTGGGAGGTTGCTGGCTCCGGGATACGTGGATTAAATTCCTATGAGGGACACACACGATCAGTTAAAACAGTTGCCTTTAAGCGTACAGATCCGGCTGTCTTTGCAACGGGTGGACGTGATGGCGCCATCCTCATCTGGGATATACGCGCCAATCTTAATGTGAATCTGACATCACGTGTGGACAACTGCATCTACAGTGGCCACACAGGCGCTCCGGGCACACCACAGTCACATCGCAAGCAGCGCAGCAGCACAAGGACACCGAGCAGCAGCCACACGTCAAGCAGTATCACAGGCTTAGCATTTCAGGATAACGATACGTTGATCTCTTGCGGCGCTGGCGATGGCATCATCAAAGTATGGGACTTGAGACGCAATTACAGTGCCTACAAGAAGGAACCACTGCCCAGGCATAGTCTACCTTATGCTGGGCACTCAACCTTCAAGGGATTCACCAATCTCATTGTGAATGCGGCTGGCACGCGTCTTTATGCTAACTGCATGGATAACACCATCTATTGCTACAATCTGGTGTCGTATGCGCCCAAGCCGCTGGCCAGCTACAAGGGATTGCTCAACTCTACGTTCTACATCAAAAGTTGCCTTAGTCCGGATGGAAAGTATCTGCTAAGCGGCAGCAGTGATGAACGTGCTTATATATGGAATTTAGATTATCCGGCTGAGCCACTGGTGGCACTCGCCGGTCACACTGTGGAAGTTACCTGTGTTGCTTGGGGCGCCACCCACGATCGCCCCATTATCACCTGCAGTGATGATGCTCGACACAAGATATGGCGTATTGGACCGACGCCAGAATCGATAAGTGCTGCAGATGTAGCCGAACAGTATCGTGGCCAGGCCTGTTATGTACGACAGTTTAATAAAGCTGCAAGCACAACAACAGCAACTGCAACGCAGCATAAATATAATTTACGGGAACTCGAATCGACACCGCGCTCGCTAAAGCGTCTCATGGAACAGAACGAACGCACGCCCAGCTCACTAGAAAAGACGGCCACAAAGCGTTGCTTCCTGGACATGCTGGGCGGCTCGTCAACAGCTATCAATGGTGGTGATGGTCACCAAGCCAAACGATTGAAGCCACTCGAATCTCGAGTTCGTCGTCTCTTTGGACCAAGCAGCAGTCAGCAGCTAACGCTGCCTTTGCCGTCAATAGGCGAACAAACATCTCCAACAATTAATCAGGAAAACAGCGAAGAGGATTTGTCGCCACTGCCACCACCACCCAGTAAGCAGACCATTCCCCAGCAGACTACGCCTCTCAGCGAACAGCATTTAAATCACATTCCCTTCACATCGCCACCGACAACATCCGCGCAAGCAGCCGCCTCCAGTTCTACTCCTCCAAACTCCTCAATCTCCGCATTGATTTATTCGCCCACCTCGAATCTGCCCAACTATGTGCTTGATGGCGAGGCTCCACATCTGACCATTATGTCACCCAAACGCAAGGCAAAGGAGAAGGTCGATTGGTTGACCAAGATACGTAAACAGAAACTCATGTCGAGCTCTAGGTCGACGTTAACAACGCTCAGCGAGAAAATGAGCGGCGTTGAGGAGCCGCCGCTGGCAACGCAGGCTACTGATGTGCTCGCCTCGCCACGCCTGCAAAGTCTACGCAATTCCGAGTGCAGTCCACGGCTGCAAGCGACACCACGTCGACGCATCTCGCATAATGATAACGGCGGAGCAGCTGCACATCTACGGACGCCGACATCCAGTCGACGAAACAGTGAGACGACGCTGCTGCGTTTCTTTAGCGTACAACGCGCAGCCGCTGCCGGCAGCAGCAATGTCGACGCTGTCGAGGATTCAACACTATCTATGCCTGCTATAACTTCTTCACCCCTGCGCACGCCTACAACAGCGACCGTTGGCAGCGATTGAATGTTTCGCCTGTGTTTCTACTGTTCTCCACCTGCCCAACTAATCTATCACTTCCTCAGCCTTTTAATCTTTAACTATTTTAGTTTAAGTTATTAATTTTTATGTCGTTTTTTTTTGTAGTTTGTAGTTTAAGCAGAAAGTTATATTGGGGTTAAAGCCAAGGGATGAAGCAGAGAATTTCCTTTGTTTCGGTTTTCCGTTCGATTTCGAGATACGATTTTCCATTTCTCTGCTTTCACTTTAGTTGATAATCACAATGTGTACAGTTATCTAATACAAGACTAAATATAATTAATACCTTATACTATCCTAGTATATATGTATGTATACTATATATATTTACCATATATAGATCGTAAGTATTATAATAAAAATAAATATAGAAATTAAATTAAAGCATAGTCGTCAACGCATGTTTAATAAAGTTTAAAAGACAATTTCAAATTTAATTTTTATTGTTATTGTTATCAATTTTATTGCTAATCCAACTTAATGTCAACCTTCTGGCTGGAGCTCGTCTTTGTCATCTTAGTCTTTTTCTTTGGTTTTCCATTCTGCTGTGCTAGTGGCAGTTGCTGCTGTTGATGTTGTTGCTCCTCGTCTTCCTTTTTCTGCACTTGTTGTTGCTGCTGCTCTAGTTGCTTCTCATACTGTGCCCATTTCTTCTTAACGAGCTCATCCTTGTGCTTCTCCTCCTGCTTCACAGCTGCATAGAGTAGAAGCGTCCGGAAGACTTGACGTGCAACGCCTACAAGCAGCACTAGATGGCACAAATGCAGCGAAAGACTCGATAGATTTGTGCTTGGATAAGTATTCCAACAGTACTCAATTATGCCCAACAGCAGATAGCGAACGCCCAGAGAGTAAGGTGTGGACCACACCAGATATGGCAGCGAATGGAAATACCAAACGTAGAATTGATAGTGCAGAGAACGGGCGCAAATAACGCCAATGAAATTGCATAGGAAGAATGGTAACAGCGCCAGCTGTGTGCTCTGATCAAAGACGATGCCATAGAAGCCATCCGATTGCTCCTCCGTTTGACTCTGCTCTGTGATGAGCTTAGGATTTGGGCCATTCAGCTGCTGCTTCTCTTCTGGCTTTATTTTTAGTTGTCGTTTGGATTTACGCTTGCGTTCATTTATTTGTGGTTGCACTTGAGCCTCTATTTGACGCAGACGCTGGTAGCTTTTGAAGAATGTCCAAGTTGCTCGGCTAAAGCATAACAGCAGCATGAGATGTAATCCCAGCAAACAGAGATGAAACATGCGGTTTTCAAACCATTCTCTGGGCAGGAATCTATAGTTGACTGTCCACTTGTGCTCAAAGATGCGTCCCAGATCAAAGCTGCCTTTCAGATATTCCACTGGATATGTCAGTAGAAATGGTGCTCCTAACAGTAATTGTAGGCCGGCGCAGATGCACAGCTGCAGCAGGGTTCGTAGCCAACCCACATTGGCCAAATAGAAGAGGAAAAGCGCCGGAGCAAACAAGAGAATGTTCATCTTGACACCAACAGCCAAGCTGAAGAAGATGCTGCCCCATGTCCAACGTCGATCCACAAAGAGATTAAGCGATGCATAGAGCAAAACAATGGCAACGGGATCGTTGAATAGACGTAGCACATATATTGAGTGAATTCTGTAGGAGGTAAAGGCGCTCAATACTAGCACATATGGCGGCACCTTGCCACTCTTTGCGTACAGTCTTAGGACGAGGCTCATTTGCAGCAGATAAATGCCAGCGAAGATGTATTGCGCCAATCGTACATTGCTGCCGTGCGACGTTATATAGTACAACGCTGAGTATATGTAAACAAATCCAGCTGGATATACTAGCGGACCGGTGTCACCTGTAATAAAATAATTATTAAATTAATTAATAGTTGATGATAGAATATTTTCGTATATTAGCGAATGCAGATTAGAAGTTTTATGTTGATTTTTAAATTTAACTGTCGAACCACCAATGCGGAACATTTGACGGAACAGCTGATTACGAAACTGGAACATGTTCAATTGAGTAAATGAGCGAGTGAACTTTGTTTACGCAACCATTTGACTGTCAAAATGTCAAAATGAGAAGAAAAAAAAAACGAGAGAGAGAGAACATTTTGTATGAAGCAGCATGGAGGTTATTACGGCATGTTGCTAAAGCTACATCCAAATAGTGTAGAAAAAGAAGAGAGAATATTTAATAAATCAAGTTATTAATTAATGGACAAAATAATGATTTCGTGTAAAAATTTATGTGTATTGCGCCAATTGCCTTTCAAGAGCTGCTGCCGACAGTACAACGGAGTCGCTACCGCTGCAACTGCGCTGCTGTCACGCAAGGTATCAAAGTGGGAACCAAAAACTATTACCACGACTAATGCCGTCACCCAACAACACCAACTCCAACAACAACAACAAATTCAGCGGCGCAGCATTTACAGCTCAAGCAGACTACAGGCTAAGGATTACTATGCAACACTAGGCGTAGCTAAGAATGCAAATGCCAAAGACATAAAAAAAGCATATTATCAGCTGGCTAAGAAATATCATCCAGATACAAATAAAGATGATCCTGATTCCAGTAAGAAATTCCAAGAAGTCAGTGAGGCATACGAAGTTCTCAGTGACGAGCAAAAGCGCCGCGAATACGACACCTATGGTCAGACGGCGGAAAATATGAATCGACAGGGTGGAGGATTTGGTGGCGGACCTTTTGGCCCTGAAGGTTTCTCCCAGAATTGGCAATTCCGTTCTACAATCGATCCAGAGGAATTGTTCCGTAAAATTTTTGGGGAAGGAAACTTTCGTAGCAATAGTTTCGATGATTTTTCCGATTCGAAATATGGCTTTGGTCAAGCTCAGGAGCTCGTCATGGATTTGACCTTTGCGCAGGCAGCACGTGGTGTTAACAAAGACGTTAATGTGAATGTGGTGGATCAATGTCCAAAATGTGCCGGTTCTAAATGCGAACCAGGCACAAAGCCTGGTCGTTGTCAATATTGTAATGGCAGTGGTTTCGAGACCATTTCGACTGGACCCTTTGTCATGCGTTCCACATGCCGTTACTGTCAGGGTACACGCCAGTTCATCAAATATCCATGTACCGAATGCGAAGGTAAGGGACGCACAGTGCAGCGTCGCAAGGTGACGGTCCCGGTCCCGGCAGGCATTGAAAACGGCCAAACGGTGCGAATGCAGGTTGGAAGCAAGGAACTGTTTGTCACGTTCCGTGTTGAGACTAGCAATTACTTCCGTCGCGAAGGCGCTGATGTGCACACAGATGCGATCATCTCTCTGGCACAGGCTGTGCTGGGCGGTACGGTGCGTATTCAAGGCGTTTATGAAGATCAGTGGCTCAACATTGAGCCAGGCACCTCATCGCATCGTCAAATTGCATTACGCAGCAAGGGACTAAAGCGTGTGAATGCCCATGGCCATGGTGATCACTTCGTGCACATCAAAATCGACGTGCCCAAGCATCTGAAGAAGGAACAACGCGCTTTAATGGAGGCCTATGCCGAATTGGAGGAGGACACTCCGGGACAGATACATGGAATGGCGAGCCGGAAAGATGGCAGTAAGAAAACAACGTAAATAATTTTTAATCCTCCAAAAACGAAAATATTGTCTTTTCGGAATATTAATATTTTTTTTTTTTAAATTAACAAATCTCAATAATTTACCTTTATCAATTATAAAGAATAGTTAAATTTTATTGTGGCCCCGAAAACAAGTTTTATTTATTTTTAATTACGAATGAGTCTAGAAATGATTTTAATATATTTAACTAGTTCTTCAAGATTATATTTATTGATAATTGATTTTGAATTCTCTTTTTCTCTCTTTTCTTTCTCGTCTCTCTCTCGCTCATTCTCGCTTGGCTTGTTGCAGCGCAGGTTCGGCTGATGGGCGAGCAGAAGCAGCAGCAGGCACAACAGGAGCAGCAGCAACGGCAGGCGCAACAGGAGCAGCAGCAGCAGCTGAAGCAGAAGACGAAAACAAAAACAAAGCAGAACAAAGCGAAAAATCGACAACAACAAAAGAAAACCAAAGCGGACGAACAGACGCAGAAGACGGAAATTCAGGCGGAGGCTTCCTGAATAAACTCAAATCGATGTTCAACTAAGCTGCGATATGTTTTTGTTAATTAATTAAACGATGTTTGTATAATGACTAGAATAATTGGTTAAAATTGTTACCAATCTTTGTTATAAATTGATCCCCCCTCGCACATACATAAACCAGGGGGGAAAAGCATATTCCAAAAATGTGGAAACAAAACAAAAAAAAATAGAACAAAATTCACTGTAATTTTATCTATTTCTGTCGTTTCTTTTATTTTGTTGTTGTTGTTGTTGTGTGGTGTCCAAAAATAAACCAAAACCCGGCAAAAAAAAAAAAAAATGAAAACTCACCTCGCAGCAGCGCGTAATTAGTGGTGCCATTGAGGAAGCCCTCGCATTCCTGAAACAATAAGAAGACAATAATAATTGGTTATTGCTGTTATTTTTTATTATTTTTTCTTTTTGTACATAATAGTTTTGCTGTCACGCTCTCACCTGCATATAGGCCACCCAGTCGATTTCCGTATAAGGCACGCGGCGAATTACTAACACGTTGATCACAGCCTCGGCGAGAACAATTAGAACGGCGACAATTGGCAAGGCGGCCGGCTCGAATGCCAACCATTTCAAGTAGTTCCAATTTAGATAATTATCTTTTAGTGAAGTTATATAGTCGGATTTTTTGCGTTTCGCATTGCTCCAGTTGAAATATTTCTCTTTTAGCGACTGTAATAGATTCACTGATTTTTTACGTTTGGCAATTTGCGCCATTTTAATAGATAATTATGAAAAGTCCTTAATATGCCTAAAATTGAAATGTTCACGCGTACAAAAACACACTTCGACTAGACAAACAGCTGTTAAAGCCGAATTGTGATGTCAGTTTGCTCTGCTTAATTCGATAGTAGTAATCGATAATAACTTATAATATAATTGCATATTTTTCGGGTTGCCGCACAAAACCGTATAAATCGTTGAGTTTAAAATTCAAAATTTAATTTTGTTTAAAAAAATATTATTTAAACGAAATTAAAATGCAGTAAACTAAGTATTCTTATGAATTTTATTGAGAAAAGTTATATAAATATTTTCAGAATTTATTCGTTGCAGACAAGAAGATTATTAAATAATTTCGGACCGTTGCCCAAGCGAATTTAGCTGCAATTTTGCCGATTTTAATTTCTTTAACATTTATTTTTTCCTATTTTGGTGGTCAATTAGTGTCCGTTACCTGACCGAAAAAATGGGTAGTAAAAATGTTAACATGATTTCACAAAATCGCCTGCTCATGCCACATGCCACCCACAAGTCACTGATGCGTAAGGGGCGGCGGTGACGGCGGTTTAACGCATCGCTGACAAATATTCGCTAACGGCAATTCACACACACACATGTAGACATATGGATATACATATACATGTGTACATAGCCATAGCAAGGTAAGGAATTCGCTGGGCAATCTCTCGTCCTGTCTTTCACTCATGCATGTAAAATGTTGGCCATTTAAAAAAGTTACAAGCATCCTCGTTCAACTCTACGGATAACCATTCCTGCTGCTCACTGCTATGCTCTTCACCAGCAGATTTTCAGCGCAATTAATTGACAACCTGCGGATGCGGATGTTTTTTTCAGAATTTTCCTGTTACCTGTACACACACACAGACTTATGTATGTATATTTTTTATTTTCAGCTTTTTTTTTTTGCGTACACGTACACTAATTGTGGCCAGTGCGGCGTATTCGTATGCTCCGTAAAAAAGTTGACAAATGGCAAATGCAAAAATGTTTCCATGTTCATGTCCATGTCCAGGTGAACTGTTCAAATGACTGCAATTATGTGATGCCCTGCAGGAGAGTAGGGGAGGGGAAGGAGAGTAGAAAGAGTAAGGGGAGGGGGAATGGTTGGGAGAGGGTTGGTCATGCAAAGCTTTGGCAACAGCATGCACATTTAAATCACCGTAAGAATTAGCTCGAAATCTCTCTCTTTCTCTCTCTCTCTCTCTGTTTGTTTGTCCGCACACTGACTCTGCTTATAAGCTGTAAGTAACGGCAACTTTCACTCAGCTTATTATTTGCGCCTTCCTCAACATTGGGAAAACAGTTACAGTTACAGATACTAAAGACAGTCTTATAAACAATTCTGTATATTATATACAGACAAACATACAACAAAAATACATACATACGTATGTACATACTATCAACTAATATCAGCTTAAGTTCTATTTATAGCATATAGTATAATACAGTGGGTAAGAAAAGTTGACATACAACTTCAACTATTTACACATATGTATGTAAGGTATACATATATGTATGTAAATATTGAAAATATTGAAAATATTGAAAATATATTCAACAATTCATTCAAGTTAAACGTACTAGTTGAACGATGTGAAAACGCTGCTGCAGTCAATTGTTTCCACTGTAGCTTGTTGGCTTCTTTGAGCATCGTTTTGTCGTTGAGTTAGTTATCATTTAATATGTACGCACATTAATACATACGCATATGTATGTGTATGTGTGTATGCGTAAATGTGTGTGTGTGTGTTGTATATGAAACTAAATCGGTCATTGCTTATCAGGCGCAGTGACTTAGTAGCAATAACCAAGGGAAGGGCGGGGGGTTGCTGTAGAGATAAGTAAAATACATAAGTATACACATATGTATGTATATACATATATGCATAAACTTATGTAGGTAGTGCGAAAATTATTTATTAATCAATATTGCTCTACGCACACATACACATACACATACACATATGTATGCATACGCAGCTATCATTTACATATATGTGTGTTTGTTTTGTTATCAAAAAAGAAAAAAAGAAGAGATGATTATAAAATCTAAAAACTAACAGCATACACATACAGATGTACATACATATGTACATGTATATATGCTAAGTACACACACATATGTACATACATATATATAATTGCATATGTACTTGCAAGTATTTGTGTTGCTCACAGCTGACAATAATGTTTCTTTTTTATAGTTTCCATATAGAACTTTGTACCCGATTTGTTTTTGTTATTGTTTCATTATTTTTTTTATTTTATTTATTAATATTGCTAATTTATTTGAATTATTCTTTATTAATTCATTGCACACTTCAAGGCTTAATAATTAAATGAGAACGCGACAATAAATGAAATGCAACAAAAGTACAATTCAACTTGCACGTTTTCACCATGCAAAAGACACAACAGAGGCACACATAAACACACACACACTAACACATACGTACAACAGCATACATGTTAATTAAGCAAACACAACGAACGAACAAACGAACGAACGCATGAAAAGGGCAAAATATATTACGCTGGCCCAGGTCCATTCCAAGTGATTGTCTTCCTCTTCATTTTGCCCTTTGGTATTCGCTATTTTATTGCCATTGTGCTGTGTTGTCTTGTGTTGTGATATGCAAAACGGCAAATTGTTAGCTTTACTTTTGCTTTTGCTTAGCTTTTGCTTTGCTTTGCTTTATGTACAAAGCGGAGGAGGAGACACAAAGCGGCGAAACAAACAAACTGTTGATAATTGAGCAGACGAACGCGACGAGCAGCGTCGCAAAGCATTGACACACACAGACGCACACCTGCACGCATGTGTATGCGTAGAGTTAGGCACACGTTCACACGTACATATACATACAAACATACTTACATACATACATACATATCAATGTGTAGGCCGAGGAGTGGGACCATTTAAGAGTTCAATCATATCAACGTCGTTTTTGTCGCGCCGTGTCAATGTTGTGTATTCGTATTCAACAACAAGACTATCGCACCGAACCTCCTCCTCCTTCTCCTTCTCCTCCCTCTCACTTCTACTATCTACATACTACTCACCACTCAACTTTATTGTTGTTGTCTTTACATATGCACTACACACATGCATACAAACAGACAAGAGAACAACAAAAAAATATTAAAAAAACAACAACAGCAACAAAATATGTAATAAGAAATAGCAAAGAACAGCAAAACTGAAAGAGAGAGACCTAGGTGGTCACTGAACACGCTACAGAAGCAGCACCACTGTAATAATCACTATAAAATCAGAGCAAAGCAGAAAGTAAACGGTAAGCGGTAAATTCTACTGTACATATTCTGTTAGGTGCTAGCACTCGTCGAGTGTAGGGTGCACTTTGATGCAGGGTAACTAATGGCAACGGCAACAACAAATTACCAAAGTGAACTCTTTTCTCTTGTTACTGTTGTTTTTGTTGCTGTTGTTGTTGCTATGCTGCTGTTGCTGCTGCTGGTGCTGCTGCTGCCGCTGCCGACTGCCTGTTGCTGCTCTGCTCTCATTTGCCTATAGCATGCTATCTCTCTTCGGCGACTGCACGTAATAAGCTTACTGCAAGTGTGTGGGTGCTCTTCGTACACATGCATACTCACACATACGCACACATGCTTACATACATATATGTATTTCGTTTAGCTTTCGTGCTGCCGCTGTTGCTGTTGTTTACGAACAGACCAGCAGGCAGCAGACATCAGGCAGGCAGGCAGCAGGCAAGCAGCTGGCTCGCCCGAATTCAGTTTCATTTTGACAGTGGCCGCGTTCGGTTGTTCGGTTCTTCTCGGCGAGTTAACGGCGCGCCTAACAAGAGCCGCTCAAAGCCCACCAAAGCTTAGCTTTTATTCAAGTCGCGCGCACAGAAAACAAACAAGCCTAGACAAGAGAGCGCATAAGCAGCGTAGTTTCGTTCGAGTTTTTATTAAGTTGATTTTGATTTGATTTGATTTTATTCTGTTGTTTTCATCATCTCTGGTAAATTATACATATTTCAATAAATATTAATAAATGTCTAAAAAGACGAAGCACATACGCACATATACGAACAAATACACATATAAATAAATACACATATAGTGAAGGAAACAACAAACGAAAACAGAAACATAACAAAAAAAAATACGAACAAAAACAAAAAACAAAAAAAGAAAAAAGAAAAAAACAAAAAAAACGAGCACACAAGATAGCGCCCAAAATATAAAAAAAGCTAAAAATCATTGTTATTGCATGGAAAATTACTACAGAAATTTCTTGTTCGCCGCAGCTCCAAAAGAGCAAAAGCAAAAGAAAACCAAACAAAACAAGAACAACAGCAACATCAATAAAAACAACAACAACAATAACAACAAAAACGAAAAGCATAAATTGGTTTGGCCATAGAAGCAAATTAAATGACCGGCAGTATTGTGCTTTTTTTTTTATTCATTTATCTATATATAAATTGTTGTTATTGTTGTTGCAAAATTTAAATTTACGGTTATTAAGTTGTTTTCGCGCCAAATGCATTCAAATTCGGGTTTTTTTTTACTTTTGGATGTGACTACAAACTCATGAATCGGACAAACTACAATTTAAAAAATGAAATTAGTCAGATATAGTCAGAGGGAAGAAATAATGTGATAAATTTTAGCCAATTTTATAATAATAAAATTTATAATTTTCCAAAATCACAATTTATTTTAACATACAAAATTTTAGCATCAAAAATTGTTAGTTCTTGTCGTGTGATGAAAATGAAAAAAAAGTGTTATAGAACATTCTGGAAGACTGTAAATTAAATTACACTGCTTAGAGAACATCTATAAAGATGATTTAATTATAAAATTAAAATTAATTAAATTCTTGTTCATTAATTTGTTGTATTAAATGTTTTGATTGTTCTTCTATTTTCATTCGTGATATTTAATCAAATTGCTTTTCCACAGTTTCTTTGTTTCGTGTTTACCCTTTTATTTACGTTACGTTACGTTACGTTATCATCATCGCGTCCTCTTGTAAAATCGAGAAAGTTTATGTTCAACAAAGAAGAAGAAGAAGAAAAGAAGAAGGAGAAACACTGCTACGATTATCAGACGCGCAACGATTACAACGGCTGCAGTAGACGGGTAAATGGAAAGAGCGGTAAACGAGTAAAGAGTGGAGTAAGCAACTGAGAGAAATAGAGAGAGAGAGAGAGAGAGAGAGAGACAGTGTGAGTGAGAGAAGTCAACGTGTGCTCGCGTTATCAGCAACGAGCGAAAAAAAAGAAGAAGAAGAAAAACAAAAACAAAAACAAAAAGTCCAAAAACGACCTTAAAAGAAAGAAAAAAGTTGCCGCATCGTTGTTGTTATGCCGACGATTTCCAGCGCAGTTGTCACCATCAACAAAAACAAAAACAAAAACGAAAAACGAAAACAACAACAACAACAATCTGGCATTGACAGACAGAGCTCCAGCAAATTGAAGCGTAGCGTCGGCTCCATTCTATGGGTAAGTTAAGTTCTTAAGTTAAGTTTTTTATGCTTTTAATATTGTGTCCCGGCAGGAACAAAAATTGTGTCCCTACACTAAGTTCACTTCACATTAAGATTAAAGTACTTGAAAAGATTTAATATTTGTTCACTTCGTTTAGTTCAATTTAGTTGAAAATGTGAATTTTTTAGTTCGAAGTTTGAACAAAAGTCATTGAATTTTTCCGTCGGCATCAAAATCATTTTGTAAAATTTTTCTTTCGATTGTTTGTGGACTTGAATAAAATTGCAATAAATTGTGAATTTAGTATTTGAGCATTTTAAGCTGCTTTCAAATGTCAACATAAAACAACAAACCGAAAATACTACCAAAAACGGATTATAGGTGACCGACAAGGCAGAAAGTTTTATTTTGCCAGGACAAAAAGCTGATAGATAACAAACAACATTTTAATAATAAAATCTCTTCTTAATTCCCTATGTGAATAACTGGAATAAGAATAAAGAACTTGATATTATATTTGTGATAATGAAATAGGCAAAAAGTTTTTACAGTTTTTAGTACAACGAAATCAAAATAAGAAAGAAAGAAAAAACTGAAATGTTAACTTCAAAATACCGACCATTTTATACACTTGTCAGCTTAAATGAAAGGATTTTTCTAAGATCAGATATAATAGTCTGCATATAGAATTGCATATCAATAGCATGACGAATTTTCACGTGAAAGCTATGCGACATTATATATATAATTTTAGAGTAAATATTACAAACTTCTGGCCAAAATTGATATACTTTTGCAGGGGTATAAGGAAAAAAAATAAAAGAAACTCACAAGAAAACAAATTCGTTGAGAAAATTGCCACTTGACCTACCACACGGAAATCTAAATAAAGCAACAATTTTTGTATGTGTTCTTTCGTACTTCTACATAGCTTATGGCTGCTGTTTCATGTACGTTGCTGTGTAGTTCTATGTGTGTGTGTGTGTGTGTGTGTAGTACACAATTGTTTTTGACTGAATTTCTTGGGTTGCCTTTAACTATTTTCATGTAATTTATATTAATCAGTGTAACAGACAGCTGAATAATCTGTAAAATAAAGAGAGATTGGGTATATTAGGCTAGAAATAAATCTTCTACAGTATATCAACAGAATATTTTACAGAGTATCTACAGAATATTTACAGAGCACTTACAGAGCATTTCAAATGCCAAATTTCATTTGTTTAGATATTTATTCAAAATTTGTATATTTTCAAATTATGCTGACCTCCAATTTTCTGATGTATGGGATTGGGGGATTCTGCATACCACAAGTCACATAATTTTTTGACCCAAATTCTTTATAGTTTTTTTTTTCTCGACTGTATTTTCTATATAAATCATTTTGGTTTGGCTGCAGCTCTCTTCTTCTTACTGCTTTTGCATGAGCTTCTACTTTTGGGTTCTTCTCTTGGTTTTAATTACTTCATTTTCAACTGGTAAATTACAATTTTCGTTATTGTGGTTTTGACACGAAATTCCCCAACTTGTTATTTAATTAACGTAAACGTAAAGTCTAACAAAGTTTTCTCTCTCTCTCTCTCTCGTACTCTACGATAACTATAATGAATAAACAGCAAAATCTTCAAAATGAAAGTTTAACTTTTATTTAACTTTGCTGGCCGTTTAATTAAATAAATGAATGAAAAATAAAAAAAATATTTTTTACTTAAATTAAGAATAATTTAATGAACTCTGCACTCGTCAAACTGTTGCCATGCATTGAAATAGAGAACAATAATAAATTGATTAGATTAATAACATATAGTTGTTATAATACCGCAACTTTACGACTTCTTCATCATCAATCTTGATTAAGTCTATTGGCTTTATTTTATATTAGTCAAATCACACACTTATCATAAGTATTCCATTTTTCGCATGCCAATTAATTGCTTTAGTTTCTCTTTTTTATTTTTTTGCTTAAATTGTTGTATTTGCTTAAATTTGAAACTTTTTTTTTTCATTTAGTTATCGTAGATAAGAGAGAGACAGAGAGAGATAGAGAGAGAAAACTTTGTTAGACTTTACGTTTACGTTAATTAAATAACAAGTTGGGGAATTTCGTGTCAAAACCACAATAACGAAAATTGTAATTTACCAGTTGAAAATGAAGTAATTAAAACCAAGAGAAGAACCCAAAAGTAGAAGCTCATGCAAAAGCAGTAAGAAGAAGAAGAAGCTGCAGCCAAACCAAAATGCAACCCAAATTAAGCGAGAAACGAGAGAAAAGGGAAACAACCACAAAAACAATCACAATGAAAACTGTAAAGTGAGAATATTTATTTACACTTTTTCATACTGTAAGCAAATACTCTACATTTATGCCAATGCAATGGCAGTTTATATAGAAAATACAGTCGAGAAAAAAAAAACTATAAAGAATTTGGGTCAAAAAATTATGTGACTTGTGGTATGCAGAATCCCCCAATCCCATACATCAGAAAATTGGAGGTCAGCATAATTTGAAAATATACAAATTTTGAATAAATATCTAAACAAATGAAATTTGGCATTTGAAATGCTCTGTAAGTGCTCTGTAAGTGCTCTGTAAATATTCTGTAGATACTCTGTAAAATATTCTGTTGATATACTGTAGAAGATTTATTTCTAGCCTAATATACCCAATCTCTCTTTATTTTACAGATTATTCAGCTGTCTGTTACACTGATTAATATAAATTACATGAAAATAGTTAAAGGCAACCCAAGAAATTCAGTCAAAAACAATTGTGTACTACACACACACACACACACATAGAACTACACAGCAACGTACATGAAACAGCAGCCATAAGCTATGTAGAAGTACGAAAGAACACATACAAAAATTGTTGCTTTATTTAGATTTCCGTGTGGTAGGTCAAGTGGCAATTTTCTCAACGAATTTGTTTTCTTGTGAGTTTCTTTTATTTTTTTTCCTTATACCCCTGCAAAAGTATATCAATTTTGGCCAGAAGTTTGTAATATTTACTCTAAAATTATATATATAATGTCGCATAGCTTTCACGTGAAAATTCGTCATGCTATTGATATGCAATTCTATATGCAGACTATTATATCTGATCTTAGAAAAATCCTTTCATTTAAGCTGACAAGTGTATAAAATGGTCGGTATTTTGAAGTTAACATTTCAGTTTTTTCTTTCTTTCTTATTTTGATTTCGTTGTACTAAAAACTGTAAAAACTTTTTGCCTATTTCATTATCACAAATATAATATCAAGTTCTTTATTCTTATTCCAGTTATTCACATAGGGAATTAAGAAGAGATTTTATTATTAAAATGTTGTTTGTTATCTATCAGCTTTTTGTCCTGGCATAATAAAACTTTCTGCCTTGTCGGTCACCTATAATCCTTTTGGTAGTATTTTCGGTTTGTTGTTTTATGTTGACATTTGAAAGCAGCTTAAAATGCTCAAATACTAAATTCACAATTTATTGCAATTTTATTCAAGTCCACAAACAATCGAAAGAAAAATTTTACAAAATGATTTTGATGCCGACGGAAAAATTCAATGACTTTTGTTCAAACTTCGAACTAAAAAATTCACATTTTCAACTAAATTGAACTAAACGAAGTGAACAAATATTAAATCTTTTCAAGTACTTTAATCTTAATGTGAAGTGAACTTAGTGTAGGGACACAATTTTTGTTCCTGCCGGGACACAATATTAAAAGCATAAAAAACTTAACTTAAGAACTTAACTTACCCATAGAATGGAGCCGACGCTACGCTTCAATTTG